>VWYH01001527.1:2040296-2118028 GCA_013399365.1 Pampusana beccarii | reverse complement strand
AAAGGATAATAAGGATGAAATGACAGGGGAAAAAAAAAACAGCGATGGCCAGCACATTTCTTCTGTTTTACATGCTTATAGCCACAGTTGCCTAGAATGGGAATGCATGTGCGGTGAAGTTAGACCAGGATTATTTAATTCTCTAGCAAAGCCCTGCCAGAATATTGTGTCACCACCTTATAAAATGATATTAATATAGCACTTGAAAAGGTATTAAGAAAAGCAGAGAAGCTGATTCATGGACTAAAAAGTGTGAGCTTATAGGACCTAAGTTCACATAGCTTAGAAGATATTCAAACAGGAATTGGAAGCATGTATGTATCTATAACAGAAACCTTTAAAGCAAAAGAAGCCAGGCGTACTTGCTTTTTTTAAGATAATACATTAGGGAAAATACTAAAAATCTAAAGAAAACACACACTTAAAATAAATTGAGATATTCTGGCATAAAACACCTCTCCTTGGTCAAATGAAGTCTCAACTCGCCACTTGTCAAGGACACAGAGGAAGGTACTTTCTAGTGACTGAATCTAGGTCCTATGCTCTCCCACGCGAAAGGCAGAAAGAAAAAAATAACATGGAAATAGCAATCAAGCAAAGCCCAGCAGTGTCCAGTAGTGATGGGAGCAGCTCAGAAAACTTCTGTACTTCAGGGAAGTTGCAGCTCTCTGGGCTTTGCGCTGCTGATTAACACAGGGGGAGAGAGAAGCGAGGGGTTTCTTGTCTTCCTCTCATTCCTTGCACCATCTCCGCCTAGGACCAAATGTCCCGTCAGGAGTTTCCCAGGCACCACCTTGCCTTCAGCCAAGCTTACGGGATGCAGCTCCAAAGGGCACCAACACAGGCCCAGAAACCCTTCTCTCCATCCGCCTCCTTCGTGCCAGCGCTACGTATGGCTGTAATCTAACCCAAAACGAGTCCCTATCCGCTCAAATAAAAGATTGCAACCTTCAAGTGCTCGTTCATTTCTTTTAACCACCACTTTTCAACATTAAGGATTATTAACTTTAATGCCATTGGTGAGAAACTTTATTATGTTTTCAAGAAATTGCTTTAAATCAAAACTGCAGATAAGGCATTTTTCTCCCCTCAGAATTACATGGTTGTGTTGGCAACCAGCAGGAATCCATTTGAGCAATAGAATTACCACCTCCTGGAGGTGAAAAATGGGACAAAAGCAGGAGGAGTGTCTCTTTCTTAAAAGTCAAGGGAAAAAGGGCAAAACAGGAAGGATTGGAAGCCCTGGGAATGGGAAAAACTAAACAATCTGCTGTTGACTTTAGCCTTAGGGGAAATCACACCAACATAAACTAGCAGCAGTCTCTTACAGAGACTTTACAGCAAAGCTGCAGAAATTTGGGACAGAATAAGTAAATCCCCCCTTCTCCACTCCGGTCCCAGTCCAAGTTCCCTACCACCGTGAGACTGCGAGGTCTTGGTGAAATCAGCAGAGCGAGACCATTTGACGTCAGTAAATTGACCCCACGTTTCCACAGCAAAGAGGCTGCAGCAGCTTTCACGAGCAGGGATTTTGACGTGCCTACAACGTTTATCCTGCATGAGCTATAACACTTTAAAGCAAAAAGATAAAAATTTAATAAAGATATCCCTGTCTGAAATTATGAGACTTGCAAGAACTTTTTAGTGACTGGAGTACAATACACAGTTGGCTTCTAAGTAAATATCATGTGGAAAGCTAAAAAATGTGTCATGAAGTCAAGGTTTATGAAGAAAAACAACCTTCTGATTCTAGGTCTGTTTTCCTCCCACAATGAACGAAAAGTTTACATAGGTGTGTAAGAGTTTGTAATACATGCATGCTAACACTCGTACAAATGTTTTATCCTAATAACAAAAAGATGTATTTTGTTTTTCAGTTGACATTTCATGTTAAAGATTTTGCAAAACAACTCTCTGCTGGGCTGATCTTCTACTCTATTAAAGCCTACAAAGTCTTTTTATCAGTTACAAAGCCGCTGAAAATAAAGATGCTTTAATGGACACTACATTAACTATGGTATTCTGAACATGGTGCAGCAGGGTAGACCAGTAATATTTCTTCTTCATGTAAAGGTACAGCACAGTATAGGCAGTACGCATGGATAGGCACAAATCCCTAGCATTATGCCAAGATGACAGAGTACTTGTCTTTTTTTGTTCTTGTGCTGTAATTTATCTTAAAAAAAAAAAAAAATGGACTCAGGTTTTCCTGCGTACTACAAAAAGTGTCCAAGAGAATGTCAGAATGGCATTACTCCTGCTAGAAAAGCTAATCTACTTTGCACTGTCCTCCTTTACGAGGCACTGTCACTTCCCAGAAACAAAAGTATCCGCGTAACGCTTGCTGAAAATAAGTTGTAAAGCACTGTCGGTTGCTCTGCAGAAAAACGCCAATTATATCACATGCTTTTCTTTCCTTAGCTTACAATATATGTAATGTTTGATGAAAACTGTGCCATGGCCTCGTTTGGGCCCACATGATACAGATGTCACTCATGGTGGTGGGAAGGGACCACGTCCACAGTAATAAGGGTCCAGGAGAGCGGCCCTCCCGCAGCAGCCAGGCGCTCGCACAGAATGACATCCACAGTGCCATCATTTTGCAGAACACGCTATTTCCTCTTCAGTAACGTACAACACTGGCTGTCATTTCAACACTAGAAGTATTTCAGCCTTTCCTATAACGGCTTACCCAAACTGCCCGATTTTATTCTTGACTTTGGCTTAAATTTGTTGTAACAGATGTCTTTATTTTTGACATTTCCCAAGCAAGATTTAGGGTATCTCAACAAACTTTTAATCTGACTACATGAAAAAAATAAGCTTCATTAATTAAAAATACTCCAAATAGCAGACGGAAATTTCATGAAGTTAATCAAATAAAGACTCACTCACATGCACACACCCATACCTTTTGTATTTGTTTCCACCTATTTCTTTTCTGGACAGAGTATTTAAACCCCAGCTTTGTGGCATCCCAGTGGTAAAGATGACTTGTTCAAAGAATAAACACCCACCTGCTCTTGGTTTTTGTTCATTCACATTTCTCAAAAATTAACATCTTAATACCGAACAAGTTTGTAAAGGCTAAGGATCACTAAGTAATTTAGTTATAGGAAATATACTTTCACAGAACACACAAGAATATAAGGATTATACAGAAATTAACATCTGGAATCCAATCATACCACACCAAAGGACAGTAATGTGAGAGAAACTACCCTCAGTGAAAAATATTTTGTTTGTCATCTCTTAATCTGAGCTGTTCTTTCAATAGGGTTTTTCCACATGCCTAAATATAGAAGCTAAAGGATATCACCAGATAAGAGGAATTTAGCAATACCTCTGGTAAGTGCTGTTGTTAACTGTAATGGTAAGCAGTTCCAAATTGCTTATTTTGGGCCCTAAAAAATGGGGTTAAAAAAACAAAGCCGTATTTTTTGTCATTTTTAGAATAGAGTTATAAGATACCGAATTATTCCATTGGCATAAACATTTATTTTATGTTTTCCAGCCAGCTAAGAGGTTCTTATATGGTACATTGAGTGGTAAGAGGAACAAGAGGCAAGGCAAAAAAATACTGGGGGAAAGGACATTGCAAGTAACAGCCCCGGTATGAACCGAAAGGAGATAAATAGGAATTTCTGAGGACAATACGTGTCTTCAGCATCTCTCAAGATTTATATCCTACTCGGAAAGCATTTACAAACTCAAATCTGCCCAAGATTCTTAATAGGTAGAATGATGTTATCTGGTCTAAACGCTACATAAAATCTCACTGTGCCCAAATACAGATTACATTCCACAGCCTTTTCAACTGGGCTGCTTGCATTTGTCCTCTACTTGTTAGAAAGCAGAACAACCTTATTGTCAGGAGTCTCAGATCAGTTGCCTCTCCTAACACAGACTATTTGCAACCAAAGGAATCTACTTCACAACAAAACGACACTGAGAAATAAGTTGCCTTCTATCCTGCTGTTGTTGGGTGACTTTCTTCCTTTTTTTTTTTTTTCCTTTCTCTCCAGATCTTTAAGTTGAACTATGAGCTACTCCATGTCAAGTGTCAGTTCAGTTCCTGTCAGTTAAAAACTCCTTGGTTTACAGCTTTCAAATTATTATTTTAAAAATATTTTATGGTTAAGACTACATATCTGCCCCACTGAACATCTATTTAGAAGCGGGACACTGGTAGAGATAGATAGATAGATAGACTGATAGATAGACAGACTGACAGACAGACAGACAGAAAGGGTAAAAGACACTGAAGTCCAGTATCTGGTTGTCTAATAAGCTCTTCCCTGTGAAGACCGGGCACCATTCAGTTCAGGCTGCACATTGCTGCCGTAACTGATAAAATGTCCTATGAAGGCATGTGAATCCATATCCCTATGTATCTGATACATTTAAATCAGGTCATATAGTCACCGTTATTAATTAGAAACAGTATTGAAGTAAAAACATTTTAAATAAACCCAGGGACTGAATGTTAAAGCTGTCATTTTTTACACAGCCTCATGATTCAAGGATTAATGGACCTTAAAACAACCATAAACCACCGAGGCCCCTGTTCTGGTTTAGAAGAACAAGAATAGTTTTATTTCTGCTTCAGTCTGCCAGTCTTAAACTCATTGTGTGTCAGTGGGCACTGTAAACACTTTTAAGTATTTTGACATTGTAGTATAAAATGCCGCTAATCTGTTTCCTACCCGACCTTCACCAGTTCTGTGCTCCTTGTGATTCATAGAAAAAAAGCAAGCAAACTAATGAAAAAAATATATATAATACATACGCTATATGTGTATACACAGATACTGCCATATAAAGCTGGAATAATATTTGAAATATTTAGACTTCACTGTACAGTAACTCTTTCACAGATGCCTTTTCCATACCTATTTTTTTCACTTACAACTTTTAATCGTATCCACGAATGGATATAAGGGATAACGCAATGGGTTAGAGTATTTGTGAGGCGGGGACTTTTCAGAACAAAGGGCTGCAGTTTTGAAGTAAGGTCAAATGTGCAGAGTACACTTCTGGAAGGCAAATAAGATGAAGTAATCACTACTATTTAATAATAATTAAAAATACAACAATATTCAGCAATACAATCAAAATGGATGCTGGGAGTTGTGATTACACTGGAATTCAAGTATGCGTAGTTATCACTGGATTCCGCAGTGGGAGACTGGACTAAGCAAAATAATGACTGATAAGCAGAAAAAAAAAATATTATTTTATCTATTTTTAACCTTTTCTGATGTGAAGGTCGGACTTCCTGTGGTTTGAGAATCAGAACAACAAAACTGGAAACTTGGAAGGTTTCAAATTCCAGCTCTTTCTAAGAGCTGATTTTCTGACTGCCCCTAAACAAGGCACTTGACCAGGTTCTGCTTTAGTCACACAACCTGGAAAACTGGGAACAGAGCAACTTCATTGAAAGCAAATGTAGCATGTGAGCGAACCTTAACTTGGTACATAAAGTACCCATTAATTTTCACTGTTTCCAAGTATGTATAACCCCTTTCTCTCAACTGCCTGTCAGCTTTGCAGCAGCTAAAGAGAACTTTGTTTCATGAATTGTTTGACTGACTTTTTTTTCCAAAGGTTTTACTGCACCCATTTCAAACATTGCTTGGCTACCACCTCACGTTTCCAATTTCTCACAAAAGAACATCAAACCAAAAAGAAAGAACAAAATGAGATCAGGACAAAACATCAGAATAACAAGCCATAAATGATTACCAGTTAATGCAATCAGGGCCTAAGGTTTATCACCAGAGTCCATACTCGTCATGCAAAATAATCCTGTCACTTGCTTATGAATGAAAAAGAAAAAGTGGACTGCCACTATGAGGTACATAACAAATACTTTTGTCATTCACATTCTAAAAGCATTTAATTTTCATCATCAGAGAAGAGCCAAACGGTTTGTTTTGAATGCAAACAAATAACTTGTTATTAAAAGCAATTTTAGTATTGATGATTTACCTATAGATAGATATACACAGACTTTTTTCCCTATGAATCTACCTATCAAGGTAACTTTTGCTATAAATAGCATTTTAAAATTATCACATAAAAAACTATCAAGCAGTAAATTAGAAAAAACACAGAATTTGGAAAGTGATAGTTAAATTTATGAAGCAATTCTGCTACACTCGGAGGCTTGTTGCTTGACATGCAAGCAAATTCTAGGGTGCACATTTGCCACGCAGGTGAACCTCCTTACGTGGTATTAAAAGGTGGGAGAAAGGATGAAAGCAACAAAGGCTACACAATTACAGCCATGTGCAGAACACATGTACTTTGGACTTAAGCTTGTTTGCATGACTAATAGAGATAATATTGAATGTCTTCTCATCATTTCAATTTTTTTTTTTTTTGGCTCGGTGCCTTTTTTGCTACCTCCAAGAGCTGTTAATTTTGTTCACTGCTGAGCAAAAGTCAAAGTCAGAGTCTAAACAGCTTGTAATGAGTTTTCAATGGCCCATCTCACCGAAATTGAGGGCAAAGGAGCAGCAGACTTAGACACTGTCAGCCCTCTGGATTTATTATTGAGGGAGCAACGCGTTCGGCAGAAAATACATAGAGGAGGGGCTGAGAATTCTGTCAGTTCTGCATTAAGCCTTTAACAAAGATGTGTATTACTTATGTAAATACCTTGACAACAGAGATAAACACACAGAAATCAATGTAATGTAGCTCAATTAGCCGTGCAGCTAGATTGGGAGTAGGGAACGGTGCAGTAACTTTATTTGGCAGCCACTTAGTGCTGGAAGTTTTAAGTCCTGCTCCAGAAAAGTGATTAATACTTTGCTAAACACCTTCAAGTAACAAGGAAACGAGGGTTAAAGGGTCCTTAGCACCGATAACGAGTCAATGATAATTTTGTGAGTCCTTAGACCACAAAAAGGGTTATAAAAACGGTCACCATCTGTCACCTCTGCACACATAATACTGTGAGCCTGGAGCCAAGAACTTTTTGTAGTTCCGTCTCATCAAGTGTCTGCTGGAATATATTTCACTAACCTCTGCATAAGCTACACGCTTCTTCCCTTTTCTGCTTCACATTTTAATTGTTTTGGGGGTTTGTTGTTATTGTTTCCTACTAACACTCTCACAGATCGTGAATCCTATTGCTTCATCTGCACTGAAACTTTCATTGAAAATTACACATGTAAGCTCACCCAGCATCCCTGTTCTTTCAAAATCAAGCAATAAAGCTGCTATTAGGGCTTCTAAAACCAGGAAAGAGTTCCCAACAGAGAACTTTTGTACTTATGACTAAAGTTCTTTCTTTTCTCTGGAAGCCCGTAGTTGAGCCCATGTTACGAAGGAAGTCAGGCTTTAGGCAGATGGGTGAAGAACAGTACTGTAAGATTTTTAAACACTGTCTGAAGGAGAAGTCCCAGAAGAAAATGCATACAAGAAGCAACATGGAAGAACAGTGGATGAAGCGGCACAGCACCAATGATTTATTAGTCCTTATTTAGGATAATCTGAAAATGCATTTACAGTTTCACACACTGTAAAGTCTGTTACCTTTCAGCAATCAAGCCTTTCATTTTATCACAAGTTCTCCACATCATAGATACGCATACTTCACATGCCTCTTTTTTTTCTTATAATTACATACCCATAAATAACTATGGTTCTGTGATATTTTATGTTATTTTTTCATCCATCACTACTTATGCAGAGAATAGCACTGAAGAAAAGTTAGCAATAGAAAATGCAAGGCTTTGTTTGGCCTGATGTCATTTGGTTTAATGCCAACAAAGAAACACCTCCAAATCACAGACACATCTGATCCAACACGAGTGCTACTATGTTCCAGTCTTCTAACATCATTACATAAAGCACAGTCAGTACCTCTACCAATATTTTCTTAGCTATTATAAAAATTGTATTCCTGTATGTATTGAAAATAATTTTTATGTCAGACAGTGCAAAGGATGCACAATCTGCAGTCCTGTCTCCAGCTTTTTCACACCATCCACCAAAACTCCGGATTTGCCACTGACATGCTTGTGAGAAAGAAATGTACCAGAGAACAGATCAATGAGTACCCTGGTGAAACTGGAAGCCATGGTATAACGTTTTGCTTTCAAGTGCAGCTTCATCCGTTACCTTATTTTCCAGTACGGTTAAGCAAATAATTTTAAATTCAGTGCAACACACAAAGATTTTCTCTGAGGTGCAGGTTCATGCACTGATTCCGAGCATCCTTCCAGCTGCCCACAGTTGATCTAGGTACCCACATGTAAATTATAATACAAGGGTTGTAATTTGCTTACTGTACAGATGTGCCCTATTATTGGTTCTCTTCAAAAAGAAAAGAAGGAAAAGGGAAGTTCTTGAACTCTCAGTCAACACATTGTCCATATTCAGAGGGAGAGACTGAATTGTCTTTTGAAACAACAAATTAACAATATTAAAAGAGCACAAGAAAAATTTACATCACGCCATTCAATATTACACAAAAGCAGAAGAAAGAATTGTATAGAGTTCGCAATACACGGGTAGAAAAATCACATGATTTAGCATAACTTACTGGGAATATATTCAACTCCTCTGTACTCAGTATTATTGACAAGCGTTATTTTCAGGTAATTGATGTTTAAATGCAAATGGATGAGAACACTATATCACCAGCAACAGAATTCACTCTGGAGATACTACTACACTGAGAACAAGTGCATAGAATATGTAGCAGCAAGTACAGAAGTGTCAACAAAAGATACTCAAATACACAGTAAGAACAGAAATGAAAACTTAATTGAAAGAAAAATACCTTATGATGTTGCTAAATCTTTCCAGATAGATTATGGCAGTGTATATGTTCACATTAAATCTCTTAAATTTTGCAAACACGCATATTTTAAGATACCATACACTTAGTGTGCTTTAAATTTTAAATTCAAATTCTTTTACTGGCAAAAAATAATGCATAATATATATTTGGTAGTGCCTGATAAAAGCGTTTGTATAGTTTGAGAGGAATGTCACATCCATCCTCTTTTGCGTATGCATCACATAATGGCCTGTTTTATATAGGACATAAGACCTTTTCAGAAAAGGCCTTGAATGAATAATGTACTACAGAGTTGTGTATGTCATTACATATAATAGAAGAGTCTCTTGCACTATGTATTAGTGAGGATAGATCTCCTCTGCAACTCTATCATCGCATAAAACACCTTCCAAAATCATCATAGTCAGGTCAGACCAAGCATTTCCATTTTTCATAGCACTATTTTCAGTTTCCCTTCCTCTCATGTTAAGTATTGTCAAGAGGACTTCAGATACTTGTGCACACCATTTAGCAGAGAAAGTAAAGCACAGAACAGCAAATCATTTCAATTGCAGCTGTCCGCTGCTCTATCTTCCCAAGGATGCTAATTTGGATTGTGCAGTCTAGTTCACAATAGCATTCATTTCCCATATATACCAAACTAAGGAACAAGCAAAGTGCAACATATTATTCCAGATGACTTCCAGCATCTCAAACAGTGAAAAGGGATATATACTCATATCATTGCAAATGAAAGGAGGACATGAGTTTTTCTTCTTCACAAAGCCTTAACACCTATGGCTTTCCAAGCCGAAATTAAAACACCATTTCTATGCTGAAAACTCACATAACTCCAGGAACAAAAAATTTGGCCCTACACTTGCATTTCACTATTATGCCTATGTTGAAAAGCTCAATTTTTTTCCATGGAACAGTGAACATTTATACAATCATTAAAAGCTCATCTTGCACCATATTTTTATCCTTCTCAGATTTAATACATTTTTATAATTGCATTGAGGATATTCTAACCCTGTTTTTAGTGCAACAATAAAATTTATGAACCATGACAAACGTATCATACCAAAGACCACCCGAAGAATAACAATGTGTATGTCAATAGAGGAAACCTGGGCTTCTGCTTCATAGGAATTTAGGATTTGGGGAGGGAGGAAGAAAAATACTTAAGATAGTATTCCCTTGATAACCATGAAATGGTAACAAGATCACACTTTCTTTTTTCAAATGAAACATGCGGTGTTGTAAAAGACAATTTTTACAAACATGCTATGTAGACAAATTTGGTTGTAATAAGATCTCAAATTTTTAAAAAATCTAGTTCATATGCAGATTTTACTGATTTCATCATCGTGCTTTCTGCATAATAAATGTGATATCTAATCACATTACAGCTCTTGCTGTACAAGACCTATTTCCAAAACTATTCCCGACATTCCTATTTTTACCTGTGCAAATTTCTGCACATCCCCCACTCCTTCACCACAGTTGCTGACAGTATAATGTGTTAGCCTGTTAGAAATAATATTCTCAGAAAGTAAATGGTTTTCAATTAGAAAACTCTTAGAACCAGATCTTGCTTTCACACCATATTATGGATTAGAAACACATTTAAACATGCAGCCACTGAAGTACGTGCATGAAAACTTCTAAAATTTAATAAATTCTAATGAAGTTTAAAACAGGTATTTTCTAATTAAACATCTAGTATATTTGAGAGTGTGTGTGTGTATATTTCCAGAGTTCTCTTGGTGCTTCACAATACAATACCATATTTTAAAAATAAATCATGAAAATGAGGGGGTAGGGAAAATCCATTTCAATCCTTAAAGTTCCCAGATTATTCTAAGTCTACCTAACATATCCCTTTGTCTTCTCCAAATAAGAAAAAAATAACTAAACAAACGAAAATGAAATATCCTGATGAGGTTCACGCGAAAGTACAGACAATCTACCCAATTTTTTTTTTTAAAGTTATTGTGACAAAATGGATTGAAAAGGTATTGTAGATACAAGAATACATAAATGAAATGCATCCCACTGGAAAAGCTTTTTTGCTCACATTGTCATTTACAGCTTCTGAATTAATAGACCAAGAAAGGCACCACAGGCACCAACAAAATACAGTAAAACCATTGGCAGCCAGTGGTGTCTCAAAGTTTAATTCCCCTGGGGAGAAAAGGACACTGCCTAATCTGTATTCAGTCCTGACATTGTCCACATCTGATATGGAACATTAGCTACTAACTCTCTCAATAGACTAGTGTCCTTCAGTTTATATTACTTTATGTTAATAGTAGAAAAATTACACACAACATCATTTATCATTGTTATACTGTACTATACAACCCATAGCTTATTGTAATATATTTATTTACCCCTACGAGGTACAGAAATTTAAATATGTATCTCTAAATCTATATAAATTTAAAGATAAACTTATAGTGCCAGAGTCAGTGCAGAGCTGCAAAACTGATATCCCCCTTAAAAATGTATTTTAATTATGCAAAGAATCTAGCGAGAGATCACATTGCTTTAATATCAGAAAATCACATTATTTGTGTTATAAATCCTACAGAATTAGTACATAATACAATGTTGCACCTTAATCACAATTTATCTTCTGATTTTTTTTTTTTCAGTTCCACTACAGGCAGTAGCTCTGTTGCTCTATTTTCACATCCTCCTCCCTCAGCTATCTGCCCAGCATTATTTACCTGGAGTGCAGGTAGGCAAGCTTAGTACCTCTGTAAAGTAAAAAAAAAAAATGCTGTTCATGAAGCACAAAGAACTAGGATTTATTTTTTTTCTGGATCACAATCTACATTCAAATGCATCTAAATCTCCATTAGTCCCTTTAAAAACACTCCTGAAGTCAGTGATGTGTGCTATTTGCCTGGGTTATTCAGAAAAGAAAAAAGCAACGGAAATCTATATTATATGTATATTACTTTAAATTTAGTTTTTAAAATCTAAGATACCAAAAAGCCTATTAATGATGGATTTATTTTTCAGAAGGGGTAGTTATCCACAGTCACCCAACCACACTGAATTTCAGGTAATAATTCCTACATTAAATTGATTTTTTTTTTATTTTTTTTTTTTTTTTTGCTAACTGGGACTGCTTTTATTTCATTCCATACAGAAATGTTAATCTGAATTTAAAGGTTCAAGTAATGGAAAATGTGACATATTGCCACTAATAATTTTTTTCCAAGAGTTAGTACCCTCCCTACTACAAAATTTCATCCTATTTCCAAGTTGAATTTGTGCAACTTCAGCATCCAGTCTTCGGAACTTATTCCACTCAAACTTCCTGCATTGTGTTTCAGTGATGTAGAACAACTCATTAAAGTGTGGCCAGTTTTAGAACAATTCCTCCAGATTAAACTGAAGCTAAGTAGATTGACAACACTAGAATAATTTTGGATGGTGAACAGCCTTTGGTTTTCCTAATGATCAATTAATATTTTTGCTAAACTGCACTGAAAACAAAAAGAAAAACAAGTAAAACCCTCATACACCTGATTATTAAGAACACCATAGCCTGTCTACACAAATATTCCATGAGACATTTTCTCAGGTCAGATGGTGTCAGGTAGCTTTACTAAGCAAAAATACTCAAATATTTTCCAGGTACAAACTAAGTTCAGATTCTGACATCCTGTTGAATACTGCAGCATTTGTCAAGAAATCACGACCACAGCTTCCTTGTGGCAAGGAGAGCAGGTTACGAAGGAACCTCTTTTGCCATAAAACACGAGAAGGATCAGATCCTTAAACAGTCAGAATTTCCATTTCACAGCAGTTTTTCCCAAGTAAGAACAGAGTGATAAATTCAATATTTGACCTTAGAATTTGTAGGGCAGCAAAAAAAGGATGTATTCCATCCAATAATATTTTTAATCTATTTTAAAGTGAAAAGACATGTTCAAACTTAAAATTGTTTTGATTTTTTTTCTAGGTAAAAAAAATAACTTAAGTCACACTTGGATAATGTCTGTTCACCAAAAAAAATGTAATTTAAACATGACAAAGAGAAGAGTTTGAACATAACTGTTATCAGAATTGCACTAGCTTATATTCACAAACACTATCACCTTTCCACTGGTGGTGTTCATTTATTACTTGTACTACAACCATTACAATGCAAAAAAAGCCAAAAAAAACAAAAAAAACAAACCAAACCAAACAACCACCCACCAGAAACCAACCATCTACCCTTTATCAGGACAAAAGATATGAGGAAGAACGGGTCAGTTCGTACTTTGGGGCTAGAGCAAAATGCCAGCAGCCGGCCAGCCCGGCAGATCGACGTTCTTGCTTGCTCATTCATTAAGGTCATCTCCTGACCCGCCTGCCGCTACGGAAAAGGCAACAGCTGTTTCCAGTATCAGTGGTAAGAATGATGGAAGCGAATTAATCCACAGATGGAGACCAGCACCTGAAGGGACCAGGCTGGTGAGCAACAGCAGCCTTCGCCTGAGAAACACGCTGAAATGATACCATATGGAGCACTAACAGGAGACAGAGGGGAAGGAAAAATTCTGCACATCGTGTTATTGCCACAAAAGCTTAAGTATCATATTATTGATAAGGTTAACAAAAAGGCTGTCTGCCTAGCCACTTCTGACTTAGAATTCATAAGCTATCAAATTAGTGAAGATGCTGTCTTAATTAAGAGAAACTAGGTGATTAAATTACTGAACTATGTGGAATGATTCCACCTAAATAAAACAGTGTAAAATAAGATCGCAAGAGAACAGAACTCAGAGATGCAAAAGACCCATTAAAATTTGAATCAATTCCCCCCACATGATATATTTTTCAGACTGAAGGTGCATCAGCTGTTAAGCTGATACGGCACTTCATGTTAGTCAAAAGGCTGAAAAGCTGTAATCATGTTTTATTAAAATAGCTACACATACTGGGCTGGGCTGAAGGAGAGTACCAGAGTGCCAGAAAACAAGAACAATTAATTTAACGTCTCTCAACTCTCACACAAGGCACTTGCAGTTCAGAGACCAGAATATAACTGTGCATCTTTATTTGAATGTATTTTCTACACACAACTTCAGGGCTTTTTGGAATAACAGATGGGAAGAAACAGAGCAGCGCTATCAGAAATGCTGAAAAATAAAGCTCAAACATATGACAAAGATGAAGAACTGGACAGAAAACATTTGGAGATCACTGGCCAGTTCTGTCTCTCCCTTATGAACCATAAAACTCACTAAAATAAGGAAAACAAACGCTTGCAGTTCGGAAGCCTGTGTCCCGCAGCACCGAGGGCTGTGTACGAGCAAAGAAGAAATGTCGCTTTACCACCCAAACTGCCAGTTGGGCCAGAATTGGACAATTTTCACTCGACAGCAGGTTACGGTATGTCTCAGGTTTTCTCTGGCCACAGCAAGAAATTCCAGATTAAATGAAATGGACAGGCACGATTACTCACTTCTGAGAACAGGTATCTGTGTAAGCGCCACGCCACCCGTACTCCTGGCTCACGCTCTTTCATCCAGCTTTATTCAGCATAAGCAATTGTAAGCCTGTAACAAGCGTGTTCATGTTGCAGAACAAATCAGAGGTTTGCCTTGATTTTTGCTCCCTGAAGTGTGCCCCCAGGGTACCAGCTCTGGGATCATCAGATTAAGAAGTGTGTGTACACTTCTACTTCTAAGGCTTTTTTTAGTGTTTACGTTAAAAAACACATTTTAAAGTAGTTTTAGAACTGAGACGTCAATAGATCTCTAAACGGAGACTCGGCGAAGCAAGATTTCAGGCCATTCAGGCAGCCTTAGATGAGGAGGAAAGGTTTACCTACTTAAATATACTTTTACATTTCAATTGGTTAAAAAAGCTTCACTCCAAAATGAAATTTTGCAGGTCATTTACTGATTACGATTAAATCACTTCCATTTATTATCAAATGGAAAATAAGCCACTGTACTCTACATGGGAGGTAATCTTAACTGCTTAGCAATTTATTCAAATACTCGGATGGCAGTTTGAGATATTATTTGAATATCTTTGAAATACAATTCCTAGTTTATATAGGTCAAAGAGCTTTCCCTGTTTACATATTCAAAATTGTACGATATGAAGAAAGATGTATTTCAAGACGGGATTCTGTGAGGAGTTTCAATTTTGGGGGTAAAATGAGTGACACACAAATACACAGAAATTTTCCTGCCCTATTTTCTTCACAAAGTGTATGTGTATTCTATTAGCAGCAAACAAATACATCTAAGGCAGCAGAAGGTAGCTGTTCTACAAAGACAGGTAAACATCGGTAATATGACATTACATTTTTCAAGGAGCACCTTTTATCGTTTCCAAGGGTTTTGTAAAATCCCTGTTCTTCAGTCCCAACTGGGAAACCAAGTCTTTCCCCCTCCTCTCATGAAGATTCCACAACAGGTGCTTGAGAGAGGGGACTTGGGCACTGCAAAGCACTTTTACAAAGTATTTTGCCCTTGTCAGGTGAAGCCAGTTTGTACAACAGCATCTCGCTGACAAAAAGGCAGCATCCTATCATAATTTCACAGCATCTTCTCTATTGGATGGGGGCAGGGAGGCGATGCTTAAGTACACCAACTATGTCTATTTAATTGGGTCATTAATCTCCATCCCTCAGAGCTCTTGAGATCCCTTTTTTCAAACTCCACACGCTTAAGCTTCAGGAAAAAAGTTGTCCTCAGCTCTGAAACCAGTAAAGTTCTTTCACCATTCCTGTAAGAATAATCTGCATATTTACCTATCACTTTAATTTTTCCACGTGTATATTTTTGTTGGTGCACTGGCTGTTCCTCCCCAGTCTCCGCTCACTGGAGCCCAAGAACAAGTCACAGAGCTCCTGCCCCACACCCCGGGGAGCAGCCCTATTCTCATCCCTAATGACATAAATCCAGAGCCACTTATTTACAGCACTGAAGCCACCCAGAGGTCACAGAGAACTCCTGGATTCCTTTGCTTCACCCTTTTGCTTTATCCATTGCTTATACCTTTTTAAAAAAACAGGTGCTGTAAACGGAAGTGTACGCAGCAGTCTCCAAAATGATTTGCAGTTTGAAACATGGCTTTAGAAAAATTCTGCACAAAATCTGTGCTGCAAAAACTTACACTGACTCATGAAGAGTAAAATGCCTTTTAATCAGATTATGAGACTGAGAGGGAGCATCCAATTTTCTAAATTTAAGCTATATAACACAGATCATTGAATTTTATCCAGTTTATTCTGTATTCAGAGCAATCACGTATGACTAAAGCACGCTTTTCAGAAACTGGCTTGAAACATTCATAATTGTTCCTTTTTACAATACTATCGCTGCTGTATATTACTCTAAATTAATGTGAACAGAGAATTCGAAACTAAACTCAGCTGCACATCCCACAAAGCTTCACATAGTTCAGAACTCCAGGTACTGAAGCTGATCTGTGCCCTGTAACAAGGATAGCATGTACAAACACCACACCACATGCAAAGAAACTCACCTTTGCAAACCTGAAGCGTATCTTCCAGATAAGCTAAAAAAGCTGGCAAATAACTGAAAGCGCCATTAAAACGCACAATATTGGCGAAAAGTGGATAAAATAACAGATTTCTGTCTAATCCTATTGTAGCATGAACTATCACCTCATCAGAATATAAATATTTCTGTGGTACCCATATTATCTGTAATTATTTGTCCTGGTGAATTATTAATATGCACTTAGCAAAGGATTTCGGGGTGGGGGGAAGCTTTCCTAAAGAAGGAGGTGGCAACAAAACTAAGTTAGTAAATCATTCAGCCTCAGATCTCTGAAAGACATGTTAGTGGTAATTTTACAGCTACTGGCTAACTTATCTTTACTCTGCCACCAGATTACAACTAGCATTTGAAAGAATTCTACCTATTTAAAGGGTGCATGTTTGTTCCTTTTGCTTTTTCTTGCAAAGCAGAGCCTTTCTTCTAGACACTCGTATTGAAAAGTTTTTGCCTGACCTATGGATTAATCAGAATTTAAATACTGCATTATTTCAACAGGCACTTCTAATATCTGTGTTTCCTGCCATGAAATGTAATTAGGAAAAATTAATTTACCAGGGGACCTCTGAAGCTTTACCTTGTTCCCCACTCTAATTTGCACTGGGAGACATTCAAACATAATTCCCTTCTCTTCCAAGTGTATCAGGGCTATCTCTTCTCAACTGCCTCAGAGCAGAAAACGTCACCCAGTATTTGGAAAGTTCACAAATGTGACATTTTTCCAGTAAAACTGTACTGTGGCAGTCAGCTCCAATAGGTTTATCACTGTTAATGGAAACAATTGGAAATACACTGAACATCTTGCCTCATGACTTAAATCAGTCTCTAACTGTATTAGAGGTACAAGCCAGTGCTCCAGGACAGATGATCTCCCTGTGAGTCTCTGATGGACCTTTAGTGTTTGTAAATACAGCTGGTACCCGAGTTGTCAGGCAGGGTAATAAACGAGGTACAGCTCAGTTCACATCCTCTGTATCAGTTTCCATGTTCTGTTCATAACCTACACCATCCTTTTCTTTTTCCACACTGATTTTGATTTGGAGGCCACATAATAATATTCAGCTGCAGTGCAATATTTCCATATTCAACTTCAAAAATCTTTTTGCGACCTGCACTCAAAAGCTTTGTGGGCTGAAGGCCAGCCTTTGGAAATTCCTATTACACAGGTTATCTGGAGAAAAATGAAGAAACAAATAGAATCATCTGTGTGGTAAATGCAGCCCAATTGGGAATTGGGTTTCAAGGATTTTCACTTGGAAAAAAAGGCCAGGGCAGATTACAGGGATGAATTACACAAGTATGTTCTATTTAACTCAACAGTGTCAGGCACATAACGTGCCCTTTATATCTATAGTTTATTTTAACACATATCAAGAAGACAGAAAATTAGTGATCAATGTAGAAAGGAGCATGAGGTTTCATTATAAATTAATGTAGGAAGACTCAGATTTAAATGATGAAATGAACATGAATCTTAAAAATTGTCTGTCTTTATGAAACAGATGAAAATTATTACAGTATATAACTTTTTGGTGACATTTTACTGCAAAGGGCATATTGTTACAAAATTCAGCAATGATGTAGCTAACAGAAATACTGCAGGTACAGATAAGATTATTTATGTAACATGATAACACATGAAACATGGATGTACTTCACTCATGGGGTTGCAGAGTGGGAAAAATACTTTGCCCTGCTCTTAAATGAACCCTCCTGTTAAATCAAGGAGCAACACAGATGGGACTTGTTGGGAGCCAAGATTGCACAACAGCAGTGAGTAGTCAAATACAGTCCACATAGGCATGTTCTGGTGCCCAGAAATCCAGTGGAAATGAAAAAGGAAAAGGAGAAAGTGCAAGAAACGTTCAGAGAATTTCACCTGGGTTTCCACTTTAGTGGTGGTATTTTTTGCAAATACAAACCAGCCCTGCAGCAACATGAGAATGCACAGATGACTGGAAGAGGTCACCCACTTAAAACTAAACTGAGTCAAAACCAACATCTGTAGGTAGTGTCTCCAACACAGGACTGCTGGAAGACCGCTGCAAAGTAATTCTGCTCTGCAGGCAAGAGAAAACTCATCGTCTCATAAGTACCCCTGGTTTAGTATTTCTAGAGTCCCGATTCCAGGATATTTCTAAGAGGCAACGAACACATACATTGATTGACTTACAGATATACACGATTGACTCCTAAGAAATAATCGCTAGAATACAAAGGTTCAGAGTTAACAGAAACGAACATTTGGCAGCACTATCAGCTCAACAAATCTTGGATACACAATCATTTTTTAAAAAAATAAATCCCACACATCAAAACCAGACTGACTTATATGAGTAAAATTTGGGCCAACTCCGCTGGACACGTTTCTCTAACGCAAATGTGATGGAGAAAATACATTTTCGTACAAAACTAAGGTCAAAATTAGGTTTATCTTGGAACTAAAAATTTAGTCTTACCTAAGAAAATATTTTCCCATCTCTAAGTTTTCAACACTAATCTTGTTAGACTTGCATAGGTGAATTCAGATAAAAATTACATGCTATCCTTAATTAGTAGAACCTGTATTCAACCTTTGTCTTTTTTTTTTGTTTCTCTTCTCTTTCTTTCCTACCTTGCCAGGATGAACCATTCTGTTAGATTTGCAAGCTTCAACCCTACTCATACCACTGTGATTTCCTTTAAACAAAAAGACAGTGAAGGAAAGAAAAACAGTGAGAATCACCTGCAAACTATTATAAATTCTAAATGCACTAAGTTATAAGTAAATGAAAGAAGGAAGAATCACGGAGACAAATAAAGTGGGTTTGTTTGTTTTTTTCTCTATAAATACAGCACAAACCAATGATATTAAAATTTTTAAGAAGATGTTTTCAGACTTTTTGCTTGTCTGCAAACAACAATTTCAATTTTTTTTTCCTTTGACTGGGAACAGTTTAACACCATCCCTGTTAGCTGAGATGTTAATGATGGGCTAACATTTATACTGGATGAAGCTCACCTGATCTCAGCAGCCTGCCAACTGCATTCCCAAGCAAACAGCCATGGAATTTACGATTTTACCAAATGGCCAATTTTCACCTGATTATCACACTGATATTTTTGTTGTTTATCTAACCAAAGATGGTATCACGTCCTGAATACAACTGAGAGAAACTTTTCAAACACAGCAAGCTATTGCATTTTTCTTACACTTCAGAAATCTTTGTTTATTCTCTCATGTCACCACGAATGGTAATTCACTAGTTATATCTGAAAACTCTCTTTTGGAGGAAACAGAAAACCCAAGTCATAAGCTCTATTCTATTCAAACACCTGACAAAGATGTTCTGTACTGATGCTGTTCAAGTAGCTTCCATCAAAACTAATACTTTTAGGAGCAGAAACTAATATTGCTCAGCTATGAACTACCTTCTAATGGTTAACTAGAAAGCAAAAACCCCAGAGGTGACATCATGGCTCTGTTGCACCCAGAAGAGTTTTGCTGTGGACATGGTAAGCTAGGTTTTCACCCAATAAATATGTAAAACATTGAAAGTGACCTAAATTATTTTTCCTTGGAAATAAACATAAAGCGTAATAAATTCAGTTTAGTACACCAAGATTTACTGTTTCATTTTTACAACAGATCTATCAGCATTCTGTAAAACTGAGCACCTCACTAAGATGTCAGTGTAAAAAAAGATACTCGCGTATTAAAACACTTATTGCTTACGTAGTAACTGAACACAACCCAAGTAACTCCACTGCCATAGAATATACTGGAAGAAGTTCAAGATTAGAAAACATAGGATAATTTTTCTTTCCTTCTACCAAAGGATTCATTTAATCATTTACTTGTTTATTGGTATGTGAGAAGTCAGCCCTCTTCGGACAGGATAATTGTGGATGGGAAGCTTCTGTCAAGTTACAGGTTTATATCAAAACATAAAAGTTGCTCACATCTTAACTACTGACTCTGGTATAAATCATCACGAGTTTCTTCAACTTTTCAAATTATTGTCTGTAAAACAAATTTAAAATCCAAACTGTAAGGAAAACAACAGCTCAGTTGGTAGAAGAGCGGTGATTTTGTCCTTTGTCTTGTCACACAAGGACCCTTCTATTTGGGACCTCAGCTTTCCCAAAGTATATTAGCTGTTAAAAACCCCACACTGATACAGCAGCAAAGATTTTGAGGTCAAAAAACGTTCACCTACCACAAACCACGAAGAGAGGCTCTTGGTGTTAGCAGAAAGAGACTTTCCATGCAGACCGCAAGCTTGACCAACACAGAAGTGTCTGTGGCAGGGAGGACATGGCCACTGTCTGCGAATCAAAAGGTCTTGCTCAAGCAAACACAACAAATACTCCAAGAAAACTCAGTGTCTCCACTAAACTGCTAGAGAAGAGGAGCCAAAGCAATGCAGGCAGATTAGTAGAAACCAGCTGATTTGAGTTACTGGAGATTGCAGTGCTTTTCTTTTAAAAGGGCCCTTAATCTTTCCTGACCTAGAGTGCTAATGCTCTACTACAAACTGATTAGGGAAATACAAATGCTTTAACATTACACAGATCAAGCCATAAAGACAGCAGACACTGCTCTTAAACCAGCAAAGCAAACAGTGTTTAAAAAAATTCCAGAATTTCTACTCCTCTCTGGACAGGCTCTGCACAGCGAGTTGAGAGTAGATGGCTCCTGCCTAAACCCAGCGAAAATGTTGGGGACTTAATGATTTTAGTTCTTTAAGTTATAAGTACTAATATATCAGGTCCCGATAACAAATCGTGTACAATTTCCATTGTGTACCTGTATTTACAATGTGGTTATACAGAGATTCTGTACACAATTGATAACGGAGCTCGCAATTCAAATGCTCTGTAGCAGCACGCTTTCTGTAATAGCATGTGTAAAATAGCAGTTTCACTTCCTCTGTGAACCAGTTATACTATCTACCTGTAACTAGTCTTTTACACGCTATATTTATGCAGCAATGCATGCTTAAAATAAATACGTGCATATCATATATGCATGTGTTATACATGTTTTTCTATGTATAGACAGCATGTATGCATAGACACATACACAGATACATGTATGTATGAAAATAACTTTTATAGGAAAGCCAGTAAAAAAATAAGATTTTCTACAACTTTGTTATGAGTCTTTTCTTAGCCTACATGACTTCTTGAGTGCAGGGAAGTTTTACTCTGTCATCAGAGTCAGAAATCATTTGATTTCTTACCACTCTACCTTCCTCTCTCTGGCTCACCTCCCCTCACCGAAAAGATTTTCTACTAGGCTGGCACCTGTGTTTACAAGCACAAATTCTGTATGTACATCTGTCTCCCATAGCTGTGAAAAACAGTACTTCAAATAAATCCCTTGAAAGTCCGAAGATTTTAATTTTCAGGTTTTTTTTTCTTTGTTTGGAGCCTGTGGTTCTTTGGATAGTTTACTCATTTTATTTGTACGTGTTTCACAAAACACTTGTCCAGGCTATTAACTTCATAACCAACCCAGACAGGAAAAAATCCGTTTATCTCATGATTTTTTATTTGCGAAATATTGTTCCCTATTTCTAATGTAAGAGAGATGTCACCAGAGCCCGAGCTCTCTCGCAGAGAGCAGTATGACCAGCCTGTTTGACTTGGTTTTTCTACAAGACACGTGGCACCTCCCCAACCTGTGCTGCTGCTGGGAACCTGGCCACGCTGGGAAGTTCTGCTTGTTCCTCCATGGAATAAATGGAGATTATTCCATGCTTGAGCCGCTTGTCCTAATGAATAATGCTTCCTGTGTAGCTGTTTCCAGATATTGGAGTTAGTTACTCAAGCTTGAAAGACAAGTAGAGAAATTAATAACTGGTGCACGCACTCCTCAAATGGAACGGGGCAAAATACGGAAAGAGGAATTAGTTGCTGTGGCTTTCCTACAGTATCAAAAAAAGATTTGTGAGTTTCAGAAGACCTGCATGAGTGTGAACCTGAGCACAGACAGGTGAGCAGCACCATGGCTGCATTTTGGCTTATATTTGGGTAACTGAATGCTGATTATCATTTTACTTTGAATTTCTGAAAAAAGACAAAACCAGAGACTTACAAACCGACCAGTGCAGGATTACGTGTGTTCTTTAGTAGCTAAAGGGAACTGAACCAACAGCCCCTGAGCTGATCCAGTACAGTGCTAGCACCACATTTTCTCAGTGTATTGTTACTTTTAAATGAGAAATTTTTCAGTAGATGGGTTTGCATATTAGTTAGCTTTTTAAGTTAGTATTAATGCAATTTATACAAGAACACTAGTGTATATACACAAAATGCCTTTGCCAGTAATTTCCATCAACAGATCCTTCCAAGCCAAGCAAACTCAGTGTTTGGGAGCTTTTGCTACTTTTTCTCCAAACAGTGCTGCATTGACTAAGTTCTGTAATACAAATACATACATAATAACAAACAATGTCAAAGAAACACAAATTTCAACACCCCCTGGAAATTTCAATATGCTTTACGTGTGTTTGAAGTCGACACGAGTAAACAATATTGTTGTCTCCTTAATCTGTTGACTTTGGTTGTTCTCCAGACCTGTAAAGACCAATTCAGTGACATGTAGAAAAACAGAACGCATTTGTCCAGCACCTTGTCCAGCAAACTCTGTGTTATATAGAAAGATGAATCTTTTTCTTAATATATATATAACAGTATATATTAATAGCGTACTGAAGATGCCTCCCTATCGTGTACTCATGTGCTGTGCCACAAAAAGTTATCTGCATGGAGATTAAATAACACTATTAAATGCAATTCAAATGGTTGTTAAGCATAGATATAAAGTACCCTTACATCCAGTATGGATTTTTTTAATTCAAACTGACCACTGATGAATTTAATCAGAGTTAGCTGGTAGGTTTGTAGGGGTTGTATCTGTCAATCTGCAATTTTTTCCATCAAAGAAAAAGCCAGAAGTATAGAAAAGACCAGAAAAAAAACATCCAATGTTCCCCACTGTTCCAACACATCCGAACTGTTCTCGACAGGCAATGGGACAGAGTCTGTCTGGGGTATATTTCTAAGCAACAACCATTTTCACGGTGCTCTCGGTTGATGCTTTTCCCAACCAGCACAGCTGCCCTGACCATGTTCTCTCTCCAGCTCAAGTACTTCCAGAAACAAAAAGCATCTGCTTTACTAGTGCTGCTGGCTGGCTGGTTTTCTACTTCTGGTTTGGCCACATACGGATAAAACTGTATGTTTCTTTTTCAACACGGCTTATAACAATAAATCTTCTCTTTAAGTGTTTCCATTCTCAGCATTAATTATATCCAGAGACCAATACCTGTAACCTAATGAGCACCTATATCTACTTATACTTTCTGGCAGACCCATTCCAATCAATGGAGCTTCTCCAGTTTCCGTGGCTGAGAATTAAGCAGAGTCCTTTCATCCCCAACCATGACCCGCTAGAGCAGGGCAACCTAAGCCACTGCCTTTCAATCTTATACAGCTGTTTTCTGCACTACCATAAAGCTCCAAACTTTAACACTGCTATAGAATTTCTATTTATTTCTTTGGTATTATTGTCTTGGGCCTCGGAAAGAGATTTTCTAGAGGCCCCATTGTGAGGGACTTCTCACGTGGAGAGCAACGATTATGCTGCTGTAGTCTATGAGCAGATTGACTTGCTTTTCTTCTTTTTTATTCTTTGTTTGCATTTTTAATTTGCTGAAAAACTGTTTAAGGGAGAAAAAACAAACCTCTTCCTCCCCCCTTCCCCACCCCAATGGTAGGAATGTTTGCTTTTTTTGGCAACACTAATATTTATTCCTTACTTAATAGGAATTCTCCCCTGTGTTAAGAATGTTGCTTTTACAGCTCAAAGTTCTAAACATGAAGTATTTTATCAGTATTCTGTTTTCCCCCCTCTCTATGCAACTTCAGAGCAGTTAGGAAAAAGCAAATATTAAAACAAAAATTACTGTCTTTGAGTGTCTGTGAAAATTTATGTACTAAAAAGCAGCTGTAAAATTTTTAATGTTTAAATTAATGTTTTATGTTTACAATAAAAACTCTCCAACCATGAAGGGCTTTTAAAAGCTACGTGCTAAATACAAGCAAACCCAAAGCAAACAATAACACTCCTGTGAAGTCCAGCTTCGACACCTGAAATGGCAAATAAGACTTTTGTGTAGACTTCATAAGTTTTCATGTCTTGCTCTAAAAAAAAAAACCAAACCAAAAACCAAAGGAAACAAGACAAAAGAACCCCCCAAAACCAAAACCAAAACAAAAAAACACCCAACAAACAAAACCAAGCACAACAAACACCAAACTAGGAATGTCAAAGCTACAAAACCAGCTGGTTAGAATAGGAAGGCAAAACCCTTGTAATTCCTTAATAATAGGTTTTTCTGCAGTTCTGAATGTATTTGTGATGGTCTGGTTTACTCTTTTATTTGAATAGTGTTATAAATAAAACAGCTTCTCCTCCATTTCTGCCAGCTGTAAGCACTCTGTCCTCCAATAAATGTTGAAACAAATGAATAGGTTTAAAAGAGACCATTATGCACTAGCTCGTGCAGACTGAGGAGATGAAATGTTGCCAAATCATACTCCTTTTAAAATCAATAGGAATTCTTGTTATTGGATTCAATAGGAGTATAATTAGGTTCCAAACTCACACGCTTTCTTGACAATGTGGGTTTCTTTACCTTTTTCATCCCCGTTTCCCTCTCAGCTACGGAGAAGTCTCATTGTTCCCAAGCGCTCTCTGTTCGAACAGCATTTTAGCCGTTTCTCCCCTGAAATACTTGTTTCACAGGCTAGAGACAGCAAACTCTTAGCACAAGTAACCTCAGTTGCCTAGACTGAAATTTGGCTGTAAGTTACAACAAGAGCACAGCCGTCTAAAGCACCATTAAGAGTTATCTTTCTCTCTTTTTTTTTTCTGTACACAGACTTATGATGGTTCATAAGCCAGACCATACACCAATAGTTTTAACTCTTATCCACAGTGCTATCTTGATAAATTGTCAACCTTTGCTTTGTTCCAAAAGAAGGGATGAGAGTGCACTTTTTAACTGTTTCTTGATTAGAGTAAAAAAGTTACAGTTATATATATATAAAGTTTATATATATAGATATAATTTTTTAAACTATATAAAGTTATAGTTAAAAAAATTACTAGGAAACGCTTAAATTGGTGAATATCCTTTTTTTCTACTTCTCCGGAAACAGGAAAAAACCAAAAGAACCAACCAACCAACAAAACAGACCAAAACAAAACACTCAAACCAACCAAAACAATATTTTCCTCATCTTCTCTTATTTGTTTGCAGTAGAAAATATTTCTCATGTCAACTACATTTTTAAAGTACACATAACTCAAAAAAAATAAAGATGGTCAGAGAGTAGAAGCATTAACTAACATACAAGCTTCAACGTTTATTGGAATAACTGAATTAAAATTTACTGCAGGTGATACAGTGGGTTCACCTTCCTACATTTTAAGCCCGTTGTTCCACTGAGCACAACCGAAGGTGACTTCAGAAATGGCCAACCCCACCTGCTTAGTACCTTGCAAGAATAATCGGCAGAGTCGTTATCAGGAGGCATACATGGAGCTTCCGGTATTTCCAGTTCTTGTCAATGCTACAAAACTTAGGAACTGAAAGATTTTGAGGACAGCACGCCCCACCCCTACTAATCTCTCTGATTACTGTGCTATCAGAACTTTAAAGCACTGAGACCTGAAGTGCTCAAGGTTCCTCTCTTCAAGGACGAGGGAAAACTTTAAACAATTTGTGTGTGTGCATGTGTATATAAAACATAAAAATGCACATATATACTGGTAAACATTTGAACCAGTTTCTGCAGAGAACGTACCAAACTATTACTGTAAAGATCTTCAAAGAGTGTTTGCAAGGACTCTTTCTAGAAAAAGTATACAGAAATTTTGGCCAAGTCCATCCCAGTGGAGACAGACCTGGAGAATATCCAGGTCCTAAATATGGCTTTTCATGAAGAGATCTCCCAGGTATTTAGAAAGAGGTAGCACTACTGCAGTGAACATCTTTAAGAACAGGTATTTAGATTATTTCCAAGATGCTCGTTGTGTATTCAGCACAATCCTCGCCCTCCAGCCCTTTTTCACCATTTGCATTACTAGATTTTTTTAAACTATCTGTGCTCAGCTCTTCCTTCAGTCTTTGTGTATCCATAATTAATTTGTCCATAATCATGATTAATAATTTTTAAACATGCTGAATATATGCACTGCTCTTCGGTAGATGAGATATTCCTATTGCAAAATATCTGGTGAAAGCAGGTGAGGACTTTAGACATTTTATTAGTTTTATTAGTTCATATTAGATCTGTGACAAGCAAGTCAATTATATTAAACATCAGGTAAATGAAGATTAAGATATCATGGGTTTAAAGCAAACCAAGGGGAAAAAAAAATAGGTTTTATTTAGTTTTGCCCAAATTTGGAAGCCCTCGTGCAAGTTTCTTCTACAGTTTGCAACTTGGAATTAATACAGTTTGACAGAAAAAAGATATACTGACTGACAGCAGGGAACAGAAACACAGCCACGCTTTCCAACAGACGCATTACTGCTGATAAAGGATCAGCAGCCCTTCAGGTCCAGTGAATGAGGATACAAAGCTGGGGGTAGCATAAAAATATAAGCACTGACATTTTAAAAGAAACTATCCCTGTATGTTCTTGTCCATAGCCGTAACTCCAGAAAAGAGCGGCTTCTCTAACACGCCTTCCCGGATTAAAAAGGCATAGATATCATGCTCTCTGTAAAAATCAGTATTCCTTGGCCTTGCATAGTTCCAGATCAGGTTTCTCATGTCCTGGACATGATTCAAATAAACAACTTCTCCACTGGGTAACTTAGCCTGCTCATGTATCTGGTAGTTAAGATTCATCACCTCGTTGTTTCAGTTAAAATTTACAAAATCAGGTTTGGACAGTGGAGGGGATCATCAAGAGCAGCTGCAGTACCGCTATAGTATGATGGAGAAGTGAAACTAATTTGAATGGAGCAATACTTAGCTACTATTTATCTGTAAATTAAAAAAAAATTAGACACAATTAAACCCCAGGGACAGGAATAAGACTACCTGCACTTTCTGAAACCTCCGTACAGCAATTATATTAGAGTACCAATCAGATATTTTTACTTACTAAAGAGGGAATTTGACAAGCATGCTTGTTAAAAAAACGGCTGAAAACACCTAAAAATTTATTATCAAAGTCTATGTTTAGAATTATCATTAACAGCACACTCTTAATTATATATGGAGCTTTACAAAATAGTTCAATATTGCTGTCTCCCACTATGAACAAGGAAAAAGACAGATGTTGGAGATGAACCTGTGGTTCAGTTCACCAGTACATTGCCAGCAAATCTGGAATAAAAGTACAATTAACCTATTTCTGAGTGTTTCTCAGGAAGGAAGCACCAATTAGTCCAACCTACAGACTGTTTGACTCCCAGTATCCCCAGTGATGTCCTGTACAGCTCCTCAGGGTTCCCAAGACTAAGGACGACTTCCATGGCATTTCATTTTTCCACCTCTACTTTTTAATCCCAGGACACACCAAGGAGGAGCCCTTGGCAATGCGACTGTGGTCACTGGCATTTCCGACAAGTCAGAGCAGAGGGTATATTGATGCATTTTGGCATTCCTCCTGGAAACACTAAAGAGAGGCTTTAGTTGAAACAGTATATGTGAAAAGTGAAAAAAAATTCTGAAGAATCAGTCAAATTTTCTCTCTACAGGCACATTTAAAATTATCAGTTTTACATAAGCCAACTAGACACAATCCAGACCCTGCTGCTGGAGAAAGCTTGCACTAGATTGTTCTCGATAGACAAAAGATTTGCTGGAGTTCCTTTCTTTCTGCTTCTATCTACAGTGTTTGAGTTGGCTCTAAGAGGGGGACGCTTTGCCCTTATGTTGTTCACTGCTCTAATCTATTATCCTCAAGAACGGGAGGGCACCAGATCGCTGTGCCAGTTACCCTCCCAAATCTCTAATTACTGTTGACAGTAAAATATTAGCCACAGCATTAGCTACCAGATAAGAGAGAGTAATCCTGAGGCTTGCACATCCCAATCAAGTGGGTTTCATTAAAAAGAGACTTGTTACCAATAACACCAGGCAATTTCAACATTTTCTTAAACTAGCACTAAAATAAAAATGACTCACGTATATTTGTATTGCTATAAATAGTGATTATTTGCTTCTCTTCCCTCTATTTCATTCCCTCCCACCACTCTTCAATCAGATGTAAAACTTTCTTTTTCTGCTATGGAAGGAGGGAGAGGAAAAAAAAAATCAAAAAAACCCCAAACCCAAACCAAAACGAAACAACAAACACACACGAAACAAACAAACCAACCAACCAACCAAACCAACCAACAACAAAACAAACACCAAAAGCTCCGTATTTAGGCCAAATCACTCTGTAACATCACAGCATATGAGTTCCCAACACCCAGCAGCTCCCCCAAGCAGCAGCACGGCCTACGCTTCCTTCAGCCCCAGAAGCACTCCAAAAATTATACTTATGAGAGAGAAACCCTATGGTCAAAACTGCAATTAAAGCTTGGTTCTTCCCATAGCTTCCAAACAACTGGTTTTATTTCAGGTACCCGCATTGCAGTGCACAGCCTCAGTATATTTGCAGTACTATATACATTAATACCTGATCCAACAACCATCTTGCAAATATAGCACAGTCATTTTAGGGATAATAAGGCAGAACACTGTTTTGCAGCAACGCAATGTTGAAAAGCTTCCTTGCTCTAAGAACATCTTTGCAATAAAATTCATGGGTTTCGCTTGTGATAACCTGGTAGGATGCATGCACGGTGCCAAAGGTAACATAGATCAAGAACATGCAAACATCTTTCACAGACTCCCAGGCTCAGAGCAACCCAAGTCCCATTCACGCATCGTCATCATCGCAAGCTTCAGGTAGGCTCAGAGAAACAAAATGCCTCCCAGGACACTTGACCCCTACCAAAACTTCCAGCTGTTTGCTGTTTCCTCCATAAAATGCCAGTCTCCTCACCCACAGTGTGCTTTTGGTTTGGTTTGCTTTGCTTTTTATGGCATTACAGATAAAATTGTATTTAAATAAAGCGAACACAGCATTTTAATCTCAATTTTAAGGAAATATTTATTCACACAAACGCAGTCTCACCATGTACCGTGTTTCCAATGTCTTCTATCTTTATGCTACATGAGGATTTGCTGTGAAATAGTATCTGGAATGACTTGTGAATCACTGCTAAACGTGGTTGCACCAACCATATTGCACAGCTTTGCACAGCAGTAATGATGGGGTATTTCTGACACTGGGAGCAATTGGTACGGAAGGGCAGTCAAAAAGAGATAGTCTGTTCTTTTCTCACTTAATCCCTTCTGTTCAAGCAGTCTTAAAAATCAGAATAAAACACAAACTAAGATAATAGATGCCCTTAATGAGGCCCTCTGTTGCTCTACCAGAGTATCTCTGAAAAAGTAAAATATACAGATGCTGTTTCAGCAACTAAGACAATAGAATTACAGAAAGCAGAAAGTTTGTGATTCTTTGGGGCAGAAGGTTATCATCAGACAGGAAGGCATAGTTGGTGTGCTTGGAGGCAACGATACGAGTTGCAGAATACTAAGATTTCATCTGTCTCCACTTCTCAGCATATTGCTCTTGATACCAAACCCCACTCCTCTCCTACCAACTAGAGGTAAACAGATAAATAACTCTGTAACTGCACAGATCAAAAACATGCAAAGGCAATTTTCACTTTATGAGAAAACTTGCATTAAAGAGATTTTAATGCAGAAAAGGACACCCCTCGTTTAAGGAAAACATCACCACTCCCTCTGATAATTGCACATAGCTCTTCTTCAAATGTATAAATGCAAAATACTGGATATGTTTCACTTGAAAAATAAATTTGATTTAAAAGTGCAAAATTGGTCTTACTTTTAATTCTACAAACCCAAACAAATCAATCAATCAATCAATCACTCTAAGACTCTAAAAGATATGTCCAAATCCTATTAAGGTCCTTTTAGATTCAAAAATCTTCATATTTATAGCATTTTGACAGCTGTGTATGATCCACAGAACATTTACAGCAACTGCCATTGTACATAGCAACAAAGTGGCGTTTCTGATTGTCCTGGTCTAAATGGCATTTGAACACCCTAAATACTACCTGAGCACTATTAACCTTCGTCTCACATTTTTCATAAGATTATGCATAAATGCAGTGGTGATAAGCACAACTTTGCAAGGTACAAAATCTTGCATACGTCAGCAAACATTATTTGGTATTTCCTTGCTCTAGGAAAAAGATCCAGCAACAACTAGTCTTAATGTAAGAAATAAGGCTTTATATTCAATATTTCCTAAGAACACAATATTAACTCTAAATCAGTTTTATGAACCTTCTTTAAAATAGATGTTTATTGTCCTCAAAAGAATTATTTACTGTAATTGGAGACGAAACTATTACAAACTAGTTTGCAATGCAACTGGTGAAACTTCATACACTAATTCCTGACTAAAATGAATAATTAAAATGTACAGTTTTCTGGTAGAGCATCATCTTTTAATACCATTAAACTCTCTATGTACCTTTATATGGTCAAATCACATTTCGATCCACGGCCCAGTCTGAACCAGCCTCATCCGCCTCTCTTTATAAGCATGTTATTTGTAAATATTGCATATGTTCCTACATTCCTCTAAAACAAGATATGATAGACTACGGAGAGGCCGCTAGGTTTTTACAGATAACAATAAAATGCGAAGACTCCTTTTAAAATTCAATGCAGAGCGCAATGATTTTTAGTTCAAAATTGCCATCAACAATTATCACTTATTTAAATAAAACAAATGAGGAGAGTCTCAAAAGAATTGTATGCATGTCGCTCCTACCTTGACAAAAGAAACTTATTTTTAAGCTTCTTACATCACAAGTCACAGGAGGTCTGTAGTCACTTCAGTACATTAGGAGAGAAAAGGGGGAATTTATACATTTTCAGGTACTAACAATTTAAAATTAAGACGAGAACAAATATTGTTACTAAAAGCAAAAGACAGTGGGGAAAGCAACTCAGCTTGTGGAATAACAATATTGTTAAATAGAAATGGTTGTTTTCTGAACAGAGTCATTTTATAAAATGTACAGTAAAGCTTTTATATGTAAATTACCCAAACTCAGAAACCTTTCACTTCAAATTGAATTGAGAATAGCTTGAAGTACAGTACTTTAGTGAAAACGTGCTTAAAATGAATAAAATCAAGAACAACTAAGGTGCACACACACTGGAAACAAAATCCCTGTAAATACTTGACTGATGTACTGTGAACAAAAAAGGATAAAAAACTGGCTTCAAATATATCTAGATAGCCTCTTAATACATGTATTTTTTTTTTTAATTTTGCATAGGTACTCATTATATTTGTTAAACCATGTGTATTGCCACCATGTAACACAAAAGATTCAAACTATAACAATGTAACAATATTATACAAATAATCAGTTTCTCATATTTAAAAGATTCCTTTGCCAGCATACAACAGCACAATTTTCCCTTAGCATTTGAACTAAAATTCATATGATTCCATCACTGTATTTTTAACTTATCAACATCCCTTAAAATAATCTAATAATATACAATGGCCAAACCTGAATAACTATTCTGTACCAAACCCTCCATGAAGGGACTGTAGGCTGGAAACCGTGCTTTCAAAGCTCGCATGGATTTTAAAAGAAGTTACGTATGAAACAATTGCAGTATCTGCTGTTTTAATCAGCCTTGCAAATGTATTTATCTTTTGGTTTTCTAGCAAACCTGGTACCGCCAATGATGTATCAGCTGGATATGACAATTGGAACAGAGCGGGTTATTGGAATCTCAGCCCCATATTTTTATTTCTGGTAAAAATTCCTGGTAATTTAACAACTTTGACAAAACTCGGTGTAATCCATGTGTTTCTGTTTGATTCTCTGTGGCTTGACTGCTGTATCAGGGCTTGCACAAATCAAACTGGCTCGTGGTACATTCACTGACTACAGCTGATAAAGGGGACGGGTGGTACACTGAGGTACCTAAGGGTCAGCAAAATAAGAGCTAAGCACAGGGCAAATGTGAAGGAAAAGAAAGGCTAATGCAGCCTTTATCTGAAAGTAACGCGTATAGAGATTCACTGTTTATTAAAACTATCATCCTGTAGTAGTGAAGGAATAATCTCTTTGTAAGGCCAAGCCCTCAGTAAAATTATTTCGAATTTGCTTAGTCATTGTATGCTTCTTCCTGGATAAATGTGGAAATCTGATTTTATTTGATACTTCTAGGTTAATTCTCCCTTTGGATTTGAACACGGCTACCGACTACTAGAGTATGAGCCAGGGAGACATTTGTCCTGGGGCAAAACTTGGTCCTTAACTTATCAGCTTGTGAGGACAGCAGGGAAATTTAGTAACAACCAATAAAATGATGGAATTTTAGAGCTAAATAGTGGTCTTCCTCATCTCAACTAACTATAACACTTGCAAAACCAGTTCTAAACAAAAAGATTAACAAATCAAACATTAAAACTAAATTTGAGTCCAAGTAAACTGTAAGTGCAATGCATAATTCCCTTAGTCTGAAATCTGGGAAGCTTAGAGCTGATTAGTCTGCTCATGTAAGTCCAGGTATGCGAGAATATAAAGAAGAATACCAATAATACTCCCTATTTGTCTCTCTCAAAGTGTACTTGTAACACACAAATGAATATGGCATACTGAACAACATCCCCATAATGACATAATTGTTCACAAATCGGAAACACAAGTACCAAAGCAAACAATATCGAAAGCATTCATAGAAGAGACAAACGAAATTGAATAGTTCATATTTTTGCTATAAATATATATGGAGACAAAATAAAAGCTGTATTTCAAATCACCTTCTATAAAGGGAAAAATGTTTGTGCTCTAGGAGTTTTATATCATTGTGCCTTCACATGAAAAAATGCCATTATATTAACATTTATAATCTCCTTGCCATTAAAGTACCCGCAGTGAAAGTGTAGCTAAAACATAAAGTACTTTCATATTAGAGATAAGGCAACTTAGTGTGACTGAAAAATAAAGAATGTAGTTCCCTCTTTCAAGTTATGAAGTACATACGTTCAAATGTGTGATAGGACTATCTTACTAGGCATTAGCTGAGGATGTAATACAGAGGATAGCCAGAGATTTAATTTCCACAGATGACATTGCACCCAAAAGAAATAAACAATGAAATAATAAGCAAATGCTGAAAATGGTTTTGAATATTTTTTTAAATGATCCCGTTAAGTGAAATGGGAGTCTGGATCCACCTGTGCCAGGTTTCTGTAAGCACTGACACCTGTGAAAAGCTGATGGGTTGGACTTTAACATTTCTCTAAGACATTCTTAACTTTAAAAGGGCTTACTGAATGTTGCCCAAGATGTTTATTAAAAGCTAATTCGAAATTTTAAAAAGGTGTTTGTTTTAAAAGTTGATAATATTTTGTTTAATTTCCATTCCTTGTGACCGAGGTGGGTACAGCAGACCGAGGGCCATCATGAGATTCTTGTGTGTGTGTGTTGAAGCAGCAATCCTGTGCAGCCCCATCCAGCCTTCGCTCCAGAATTCTGCAGTGATACCCATTCCTCCTTCCAGCCCATGCACAATGGCTTTACGGGCCTCACCATCCTCCAGGCTCACATGGACCATATTAAATTTCAGTGTTTGCCCCTGTACCAGAGGGTGTAGAACTTCGGAAAAAAAATGTTACGTGACATAATTCTTTTGAGCTCTGTTTGTCTTCCTTGTGTTTAGCCCAATTAGCTTTATCAGAAAAGTAGAACCCAGTATTTTATTTCTTTTATGCCTGCTTCCTAAAATTCACAGGTATCTTTAAGGCCCCTGATGCTTGATTCAGAGTTCATGTGATGGCTCAAAGTCTTTCAGATTCAGTAGTACCCCAAATCATCGGGAAAATTTAGCAGCCTAGGTGCAAGATCTACTCGCCTGCATTTGCCACAAAGATTGACGATATTTAAAAGCCCAAACCAAAAAAACAACCTAGTGATGTTCCCTCAGTTATCAAAGAAAATTACTCACCTGGGGTGAATGAACAAGTAGAATTTTAAAAGATGGTATTATTATAATCATAAGCCAGAAACTAAAATGTTGCTACACCCCTTGCTAACTGATATTTCAACTATTAATGCTGAACTCTATCTAACTTATCTGAATGCTTTTACACCATCTCTTCCTCTCTATTGCTAAATGTGTGTACAATACCATGAAGGAGACATAGGTATATTGCAAAGGTTATATTTTAAGATTATATGGGATGTATGCATTGGCCTTTTTTAAATCTTTCTCACTCTTCTCCAGAAAAGGAATCAGAAAATAGTGTGGTTTTGCTGCACGGTATCTTTTGGTGAAAGCAGATGGATATTTTTAGCATTAAAAACAACTTATGAATTTTTGAACATTTATTAAAAGCAATACTGCGTAACACTTCAGGAAATATAACCCATCAGAAATCTTTTTGTGTTTATATCTAAAAAATTCATATTTTTCCCCTCCTGAGTAAAATGATATATCTAATGACAGGAGACTTAACCGCTAAAAGCACTTTCACTATTTTCAGTCATTCTAGTATACGTTTGTGTATTTCACTTCAGTTGCAAACACGCGGTCCAACTTGCTAATAAAACAACTTTGAGCGAACATTTAGCTTGATTTTTTTAAGACAATATTGTCAAAATTTTCCTACCAACATTACTAGAAATGATTCTTCCCAAGGCACGTGCAGCTGGACTGTGGCTGCGTGGCCATTCTTAGGGAAGGACAAGAAAAGAAAGGACTCGTTTTCTGGGAAGAAATTATCTTTTGCTCAACATATACATGGGAATCTACAAACAGGAATGAGGTTTTACTGTTGATCTTTTCCTGTTACAAAGGCAAAACCTTTTACGAGCTGCCTTTCCCTTTAGTGGTGGTTGACACCACTAAAGAAATGTAGAAATGTAGGCAGAAATGTACCTGGATTCTTCAGTTCCTTCTGAACAAATGCTGTATTTATTGCCTAAAAGAAATGGCATCCTGTTTTACCCTCATTCTACAGGACTTTCTCAGGCTTGCCCTGGGAAAGCCTTTTGGAATTGCATAAATGTTCAGAATACAGATATTCCAGATAATTTGTTGTGACATTCCGGAGAAATAAGGCAAAATTAAGCCAGCTTGATTAAAAAAAAATAAAAATCAGGAAGCAGAAGCAATTACAACTAAAATGTTAACAAATTGTACCTAGGAATAGAGAGACATAAATAATGCTGACTAACATTAACTCCTCTTTCCTATCATCCTCACACTAATGTGCCAGGGCTCATTGTAGCTACTGTTATTAGTGAAGAATTGAGCAGGTTGAATCATGAAGCAGGGCCTCAGTGTGCTAATGGCTCAACAAACACTCACAAAAAAGGGCGAATGTTCCTGAACATTCCCAAATGTAGTTGTTACCCATGTATTTTCTGTTCTTCCTATGATCTGAATATACACACATTTAAAATACAAATGTATTTGTAACAATTCTAGTATCTCTGTAACTTTCTGCATCAAAACAACAGATTAGATAACAAATGCAGAGGCTGTGAAAAACAAGTTAATTCAGTCCCTGTTTATCAGTGATACCTCTGATAATACAAGAAAAGTATTTAGGACACCTAAGCAGGAAAAAAAAAAAGTGTTTTTTTCCCGAAAATAACCTAAACAAAAACATCATTAAAAACGTGAGCAAATCAATAAGCAGCATCACTGCAGTCATTTCCCTACACAGATTAAAAGACCCAAAAGAGGGGCAGTGCCGCCGTTCACCTGTGACACAGCCAGGGAGGCCCAGCGCCCACCAGTACACACATAAAAGTGACGAGCGAGTTGTTGTAATGAAGAGCAGAGGTATACAGCCTTTATCAGATGAGAGGGGATTTGTCAGAGATTAATAGAATTCCATTGTAATATCCATATCTCACAAAGGCATACTCTGACAGGGTCCAATTACTTTCAACAAGCTGGGCCTGCTACACGGGCCCTCTGAACCGGAATGGCCCTCCAATCTGTATGCTTTCGTTCAGACAGATAACACCAACGTGTTTCTCTCTGTGATCACTGCCTAACTTAAATGAGTTAATCTCGTTTTCCAGATGAATTGTTATTTTGTCTCCCGCAGGCTGTGATTACCGGATAAAAGTATTGTGTTAACAGGAGGGCCAGGGTCTTTTCAGCAGCGGATTCCACATTCAGATAACCAGCCAGAGAGGGCTTTTTCTTCCTTGCTTGCTTGCTGGTTTTTTTTTTCTTTTTTATTCTTTTTTTCTAATGTGAAGTAAAAGAGTGGCACTAACAGGAGAAAACTGTGAAACGAGACAGAGATAAACCTTCCCAAATAATTATGTAACTTCATAAGAGGTCAGAGGGGCAGTTTATCTTCATATTTCAAAAGAGCATCCCAGTGAACCAATCACATTTACAGCCTACCTCTACATATTTTAAGATGTTATTTGCCTTTCAGTTCATGCCTGCCCTTTCTTTCTCTAATGGCCTTTGTTTCTTAAGCCCTTATAATGCATTTGAGAAGTTCACAAGGGAGACTATCAGAATACAAATATTTGGAAGCACTGAAATATATCTGGGCTGCATCAGAAAACAGGAAGAAGAAAACAAGCCCATGATTTCACAAACAGATGAAGCAAGAGCCATATGGTGACAGTTATAGTCTACAGCACATTCTTCTGAGATAATGTATTTTCTCAATGACAGCAGTGAGATTCTTCATTTCTTTTTCTCAATAAAATGTTAAAGAAAAAAAGCCCCACTCTAACCTTAATTCTTAAAAACTACACCTTTGGGGGGTTAACGCAGGAGAAGCACAGACACAAATAGCCAGTCGTGCCTTGACCAGCAGGAAAATCCCTTGACACTCAAGAACGACTCACACGTCCACCCCATCTGGGCAAATTCAAACCCAGGAACAGCAGCAGAACCACACTGACTTGGTCGAGCCTGAGTTTCATGCATTTTCATCTGTATAGAAAAAACATGAATCTATTATGTTATTTTAGCATCTAGTGCCAAAAGGTAAATAAAATTTGATCTCTGAATGCAGCAGATTTCTCCAGTGCTCTCCCAGTATGTAGATCCAAGTTACTCATGAGGTTGGTTATGTCAACAATTCAGAAACAAGATGCAACATCCGATCGTTTGCAACGACCAAATGCTGCCCATGAAATGCAGTTGATAAGCTTATGATGGAAAGCCACAACTTTTTACTGCAAAAAAGCCAATGTATTCAACAATATTTGCGCATGGTGTGCACTGGAAGCACACGGCAGCTGCAGCCCACCCTGCGGACAGGTCTGTGGCAGAGCAGACTCTGCAAGGCCTGGGCTCCCAGTTTTGCAGAGGTGGGGACGTAGTGAAGCACATCACAGCTTCCCTATCGCTCCCGTGCCCACATTTCCTTCCGCAGGAAAGGAGAGGCTGTGACTGACATGAAAAGCAAATCTGAGGAATATCAGTATCTACACAAATATTTGGGCTCTGTCTTTCTTATGCAAAGAATAACTGACATCAGCAGATATGAAAATCATTCATAGGTAGCGAGGTAAATTAATGAAAAGATAACACGTTTTGGAATTTCTCTATTACAGAGTTCAAATATTTCTGTATCTCATAATGAAGTGAAAAGTCTGTGCAGCTGGAACTACAGTCATCACATCACTAACCTCCATTCTGATCAAGTTGGCAGTATTCTCATTTCCGGCCAGAGGCAGTAAGTTCAACCTCTATACTGAGAACTAAGTTCGTAATCTGTCATTTAAAGATCCCTGGTATTTTTCAAAATGGGTAGATGATAACCTAATGGTTCACATTCTCTTAAGAAAAACAAGTTTTAGGATTATGCATTACTCACAACAGAACGCAAAATGTCTAGCATAAGCAAACAGTCAAGCATAAGCTCTCTGTGGAGAAAAAACAAAGAAAAAATCTAAGTACTTAGGCTGTAAAACCAATGTTATAGTAAAAACCTCTTCACTGAAGAAGGTGAATCGGAGTCTCCCTCAGCTGTAAAAGGAATTGCATTGTTTGCTGGGCTACAAAAAGACATTCCAGCCTTCTCCACCCAGTACTGCATTTTATTCTGCTTAGCATGAGACAAGTGATGCAGCTAGGAGAGTGTGAAGTGCTCCTATGCATCATCATAAACAAGATAAGCAGAATTATTTCCTAAATTACAAACATCTACACCTACGACAAATCACTGAGAGGAGCAGGGGACGCTGTGGGCACAAAGACATGTGCTTTTAGCAGCTTTTATCAATGCTGCTGCTGTAGGAGCAGGAGGTTGGCGTGACTTTCAAGTTACGGGTTGACTTTGCCTTGCCTTTGTCTGAACAAAGAAGGAACAGTATTTTTCTGTCTTTTTTTTACAAGTGTTTTGATTGCACTGCTTCTCTCGACTTAGTCTTGGAAAGGGTAGGCTTCAGTAGAGATCTCAGAGGCCATAGGTTCCCTGAGGTATATCCTCAGTAGGAGGATTCGCCCCCCGCCCTCCGCTTTGTCTTTTCTTGTTTAATTGATAGATCAGATGTGGGAATAATTATAAATAAACATCAGGAGGTGTCATTTAGAGACTGGTCACTTCGACTAACACGTGATGAGCCTATACACAGCCACACAAGGGATTAAGCTCCCAGCACAGCCGTAACCAGGGCTGCTCATATCCTGGCTCCGTTTTTTTGTGCAGGACACATCCCTGACATTCTGCTTGTTATAGGGAAATTCAGAGTTACCAGTGAATAGTCCTGTTTCAGACCTCAATGGAAGTGAATACTGGTCCTCCCCACAATAACAGTCTTTTCCCACACAAAGCCACCACTGGTATAGCAGAAATTATGTTAGTAGGAAGTTATGTGAACTGGTAACAAAGAAGCTTGATCAGTGTGATGGAGACAGACAGACAGTTACAGACACAAATTAAATCTCAGATGCAAATTGATTTCTCATTCATTTTTCTGTACACTGGTGCCACGAAACACTTTGTAAAAGTTGCATTGAAGGTAGCAGCTGCAAATTATATTGTTTCAAGAGCTGAAAATGTTCTCTCTGGTAAATTTTTAAACCCCTAGACTTTTCCCTTTCTTCTTTTTTTTTTTAAATAGTGCATCAAAATGCATGCAGAGCAGATCTGTGAGTTGCTACATGGTTTTATTTTTTAAATTGTCAGTCTTTTTTATTCAATGGTCTTATAAAATTGATTAAATGGACAGCTTTCTTTCTAAGCTAGCTTACATCTCTCCTTTTTTGAAAGCTTCCTAAACATGCGAGCACTCCATAAAAAAGTAACTGGTGCATGCAGAAGCAATGCAGTTCACAAATGAAGCAGTATAATGTCAATGGTTTGAAATTGTTCAGTCTCAGTTGTTTTCCAAGTCAATGCACTGGCAGTCTTGCCTGAATGCAACGAGTCAATAGAGGGAAAATAAATAGAGCATTTCCAGAATTCACCCATCAGCACTGAAAAGTGTCTGCTTACTATTACACAGTTTTAACATGTCATAATCGTTTTTCACAGTATAGAAGCCCTCCTTATACCTTGGACAAAGAATGAATGATTATTTTAGCATCCTATACATATCTTCTAAAAGAAATCACAAGCAAAATGTATTTATTATAATATTGTAAGTGGTATGTTTTATTAAAGTAGAATCTGAAGCGTTTAGGCTACTTTTAATGTTATGTTTTGAACAAAAAAAAAATCTAATTTGGATATCTAAAAGCAGAGACTTCTATATTTGAACTTCTGACCAGACACATTTAACATTTCTGTAAGTATCTGTACATTGAAAGAGCTCCCTGTAATTTCAGGTGGAGTTGAACACCACCATTTATATACAGTATTATTCCCATAAAGAATCCTATTGACTTTTAAGAGGGACAGGTTTTGTTCGTGTAGGTAAAAGCTTTAGCACCGTAGCTGTATGACTTTAAGCACCCATACGTTAAGCAGCAGAGAGACACAACTGTCTCCTATCTTTCTATCTTGTATTTCTCTCATGCCTTTGGGACCAGAGCCATGTCAAACAGCACCACTAGGCTGAACGCCACACAAAGAAAGGAAAGAAGCAGACAGGACAGCCACAGTGCTGCTCTTCCCTTCGGAAAAAAAATGTCATCCCCGCCTCTTCAAGCATCTGGATGCTAAATTGCACCTAAGGTGCTATGCTTACTTAGATAAGGCCCCTGCAATGCCACATAATTACAGAAAGGATCTGCCATAGTCTGAGAAATAAGGAGAAGTATGACTTTTCCAATCCCCTGCCTTGTTATCTGTCACCTGGATGAAAATCATGTGAAAAAAATAAAGAGGGGAAAAAAATTCCCCTTCAGACCCAAGAACACACTAACGCCCATGGATATAAATGTTACAATAAAAGAGCGGGACAACTACTAGCAGAGCTTTTATAGCTTAACAGTATTTTGACAACAAATGTTCATATTTCATTTGAAATTTATGAAACCTTTGTGCCTGTAATCCCATGAGCAGCTACATGGTAAATGAAAGTAGCAGGCAGTCTAGATTAATAATATTTTGCTTCAGACTGGAAGAGCATCCTAAGGAAAAGAAATCTTGCTTTAGCTGCTCTCCCATTTTCTTTTTTTTTTTTTTTTTACAGTCTCTGAATTGGAACAGATTCAGAGCTCTAAAACCTGCTTGCAAATATTCACAGAGGCCTTATTAATTTATGAGAAACTGAAGGACCCATCACTAGGTATAAGCAAGCAATTTAGGAATAACAAGTAGAGGGGTATGATACATGGCAAAACACCACAGCTCCCAGTGTGAGGGAGCTACCAGTGGTTTAAATCAAGTTCAAGGGGAATACCTGGAGTGAGCTCCAGTGCTTCATATTCTAATAAAAAAATTGGTATTAAAAAATGGTTGCCCTATGAATCATAACCTTTGCTTTCACATTTTCACAGTTTAGACATACACGTATGCTAAAAGCTCGAGTGTGGCTTCTTGCACTTAAATGTCTAAGTGCATAAGTGTCTTTTTCAACAGCTCTATTTATCTTCAAGTTTATTCAATACAAAGTGTTGGGTTTTTTACTTTTTTTTAAAGTAGTCTCTTAGTGCAAGCTATCATGATGAATATGATGTGGGCCAATTATGTGCCTAGAAGGTAGATATTTATTTTTATTAAAATTTTTATACCTTTTTTGAACTCTCATGTGGACTTACCTCACATGCACAAGGTATATAAGGTTGGTAAGACCACACTCTGATTTCTTGCTTTCTTCCAAAGCACAAGTCACACGAAATGTAAGACAGAAAAAAACCCACAAAACAGAAAAACCCCAAACATTTCAAGCAGCAGTTGGAGATACATTTTAAAAAAATAATTATTAAAACCAAAAGTACTTTTGTCCCCTTTTCATAAAAAAACCCACAAACAAAATAAAACCACGCTTTTGTTCAGCTGTTCCTGATTTCAAGTATTTCTGTGGCATTTCATTTTCTGAGTTTTATGTCAAAACTTAACACTTTAGTCTTTGAAAAACAGTATCTGTGAAAAAGAAATACTGCATATGTCATTAGATAAGACACACAAAAATTCATAGATACTTGATCTGTAAGATATTACAGTAAAGAAAGTACTTTCTAAAGAAATAAGCATTTAGGTCAAAAACATTGTCCACTGATGGGAGAAAGGCTGGGAAAATATTGGGTGAAGCAGACACAACCAGGGAAATTGAATGACAGAATGGAGAAAGAGTAATATAATAACAAAGTTAAAAATAGAGTGTAGACAACGTGTTTTACTCACACAGTAAAACCTGTCAAACAGGGCATTAGACGCCTCTAGGAAAACCACACAGAACATACACAAAGGTAAATGGAGGTACCTGAGGACAATGTTATTACGGATGCTGTGTCACTAAGGGACTCTAGTATTTCCAAACTACTGAAAAATGAAATTACAAAGGAATTGACATATGTGATTAGGGTACCAACTCTCCGAGAATAAAAAACTAAAATATCCCTTGTTCTCTGTGACACACAAATCATTTCTTTGACTGAAAGTGGTTCCAGAAAGACATCCACAGCCTAGAGGCCCAAGACTTGCCATCTGCAGCAAACCACTGGTTATAATTTCGGCAGTGTTCAAAGGAACATATAATAAGTGTTTACGGAATATATTTCTAAAAGAGAAACTTCTCTTTAATGCAGTTGAGTTATAGTTTGATACATGTAAGAGTGCTCAAAAATACTTTTTGTTTCTTTTACTTATTTAAGAATCATCTTAAATGGTCATCATCATTTTTGAGTCGCCTTCCATGACTACTTTTGACACACAACTCCATGGACTCCTTGGCTCCTAAGCAAAAAATCACTTCCTTTACCACCTTCTTCCTTTCTAAGATGAGTGGAACTGGAAAAAAAAGTGCTCTCACTCTTACATAAAGAAATGGTGATGCACTCCTCTCTTCTTCTTCAATTACTGACCTATCAATTATTTGATTTTTTTTCCCTTTGACTACGTAAATATGACACATTGGAGAACATGCATATAATACTTTATTAAACTTTTATGATACTGCAACCTTCTCCTTTATTACAGAAATACAGACTGCAGTTAAGTTTAATAGATTTATTTTTAATTTAAATCAAGGCTAAAACCTTTTTGTTGCAAAGTGTTTTCTCCCCAGAATAATGCACTCTTGGCATGTTCACGTGAGTATCCAGTAACACCAGTTTCTGCTACTGGGAACAGGAAGATCACACCACCAGGAAGGAGACTACAAGCATCAACTCTTATTGCCTCTGAGTGTCCCAAAGCTAAATTTGCAACCTTCTGGTAATTTAAAATGCCTGTTTCCTTCAGCTGCTTCATCCAAATCTGAGAGGCATTATTTGGACCCACAAGCACACAGGCTGTGCAGCCCCGGAGGAAACCAGCCCTGCTCGGTGCAGATCCCCAGCCCAGGCCGAGTCTGCAGGGTTGGCCGTCACACCGGTGTTTGCCTTTCACAGAGCAAGTCATTCCAGAAAAGAGGATTTAATGGTCCACTAAAGAAAAGAAGAAACCCCACCAAACTTACGGTCCTGTGTTTTCACTAATATACTGCAATCAATATTTACCACCAAAACCAGAATGTGAGTGTTACGTTGCGTTCTTTCCCCATAAATACACTTTGGATCATCAAATACGTTAGCAACTAAAGGAAGTCTTCCATCAGCATCTGTGCTGAGTGGATTCAGTAACAGTCTAACCAATTTACTATAAAACTTCTATAGAAGCATTATATACTTGCATCAGGTTCACAGTTTTATTAATTTACAGAGATTTTATGGTTTCTTGAAGTTCTTACGTCTGAAAGAATGAACTGATACCTGAAGAAAGCTGAGTCTAGTGAGAAAATGATCTGCTTAAATACCATTCAGTCTCATAAAAGAGTAACTATACAGTAGTTATACCACCATCTACATTTCCATATTTATAAAAACTGATACAGGTACAAGCAGTTAATAACTCCAGTTCCTTCGAATGCACAACAAAATACGTTTTACTGATCAGCTTTGTGGTTCAACTGCTAATTTGGAGGGGAAGAGGGGGGCATGGAAGGAGAGCAGGGTAAAAGGAGCTTTAGGAGAGTTTTTTGCTTTCTAAAGAGAAAGCTCCAGGAAGTAATCGTTCTTCTGAGTTCACTTTCAGGATGCTCTAGAGCAATAAACTAAAGACAAGAGTTTTCTTCCTTTCCAAAATAGGACTAAAACATGAATATATTTTAACATAAATACATTTTATGAAGTGAGACTCAATCAGAAAATGTTGGCTTCGTTTCTGTATCTTGCATTGGTAGACAGATAAGTCCAAGAATCAATCTTAAACTTGTACACTAAGGTTTGGCCTGAAAATCAGCTACTGTTTAATGAAGTATACACTGTACCATATTATATTGCTTATGATACCAGCAACTATGCAATTACTGAGTAGCTACGCAACTATCCAGAGCCTAAAACCCAACTCCACTCTTTGTACTTACCTAATAATTCCATGATAGAACATCTCCTGTAACTATTGCCCCACAAATAAGCACAGCTGAGGTATAATCACATAAGAGCAGAATAAGACACGAGAATAGTGCGAAATAAAAACTTGCTCAGAGTGGATTGTTGCCTACAGGTAAAGCGCATGGGTTTGCTAAGTGGCAGGAGATGGCCTCACCCTCCTGGACCCGATGAGTATCGAGCACATCACCCTGGAGTCCGAGCAAAACGTGACAAAAATGCGCTCACATCCTGCAGCGTGTGGACCAGCCCTGCCAAACGCACCATTTATAGCGTGTGTTTATATAGCTATGTAGTATAATACACACTATATAGAAGTGGACGCATATCATATATAGAATATAGAAGCACTGGAGTCTATATACATAGAAGTAGTGTGTATATAGCATGTATATATATACTTCTATACATATATAGAAGTGCATATATCCAGAAGAGAGTGTGTGTAAATATATATATATATATATATATACACACACAACTGTGTGTGTGTGTATGTATATATACACCCCGCCCCACACACATACTTCTGGATAAAGGAATAGCAGAGAGAATCTTTCAGCGGAACCGGTCAGAACTGGCACCAAGTCCCTGGGCTGAGACTGACGCCACCAAACCCTCTCTGTGACTCAGCACTGGTATCTTTGCTATCACCCCACGGAACAACCAAAAACTTCTAGTGAGTGAACAGTGCTCAGTGGCTCTCACAGCAGTTCCAGAGGAGCAATTCCAATAAATAAACTGTCATGATTTTGAAGTATCTTTGTTCTAGATGCTTTTTTCATCATTTTCACAACATCGCATTTTTACTAATACTTAGATACACACAACTTCAAAAATAAAGCTACACTAAATTACAATGCCACGTCCAAGCAATTTTGTCAGGTTAATTTTCCCCGTACTTTTTCCAAACTCAAATTAGCTGAATCAAACTCAGCTAATTTAACATGAGAGCAGTATCTTCAAAGGTGCATTTCCAAAGTAAGATAATATCCAGTGCATAATGTATTTGCAAGCAGTAAGAGATAAGTAATGTACACTTTAAGGAGGGCATGAGACTACCTGATAAAACTCAGGATACCTAATCTCAAAAGGAGAGTCTTCTTCAAGATACGACACTGACAAGAGGGAACAAGTGAAGGAAGTCAATAAGAAGTTTTACAGTAACATCAAACAGATCCTCATTTCTGTAATGCATATGACTTCACTTGCACGAATCCTCTGTGTATTTTAAGACCACAGTTCTTACAGGGTTTAGTTGGATATTCCCTCTCTCCTTTACCCCAGGGCTCTGAGCCATAGCTGACCTGGGAATGTATTACAGGCTTTTCTTTTTTTAAAACAAAAATTCTGCTCTCACTTAAGAATTATATTTATAAAAAACAAGGAAGAGAGCCTTACTTATCATATTTAGTGTGCTATATCATAAATCAAAGCATAGTACTCCCATACAGCTCTAAATCATGTTCTTCTGCCACCCACAAAGACCACATAAACCAGGAGTGTTGATGCGCAGATAACAGTTACCCATCCAGAGGCATTTATTGGATTCTCTCACATCATACAACCTCATAAAGATCAAATATAAACTTCCTAATAAAATGCTGACACAAAAATACAACTACAATTACAATCACCCCAAAACCGTAAAAATGCACCTACTTCTGAATAGCTGTTCATTTAATTCCAGCTACATTAGTTGTTTGTAATGCCTCAACTGAACACGCGCTTTAGTATATTTAAGAGGCGAAAGCTACAGTAGCTCAGTTTTCCAATCTGATCTCTCTTTTGCAATTTCTGAGCACAGCAAAAAAAACCCCAGAAACCTAGATGAATTGTGAACCATCTTTTTTCTTTTAAAAAAAAATCTAACAAACTTTATAAACACATGTGTTTCAGCTCTTCAGACAAAAAACTATTTGCATTTCCTCAGCCAAGCACTGTTAATGTCACAATTTCTATGAAAATTTCTATGAAAATATCACGATTGTGGTAGCTATACATTCACCCCAACTAATACCTTTTAGTTATATTTATGGCATTAGACCAGTCCTACAACACATGGAAAAAAATGAATAGAGTCTCCTTTGCTGTGTCCTTCCACAGGGAAGATGAAGAGTGCCCTGGGTTTGGAGAGTAGTTTGGTACCAGTGGTAGTCTGCCCATCCTCCATGTGTATCTTTCCAAACCATACTGAAAGAAGTAAAAAGACAGCTGGGCTAACTTTTTCTCAGCAGAAGTGGAGGGGATTGTAAGTTGCTCAGAACGCTCCCTTGACTTTAAAATGACATCAGATTTTGTTCTTTAACATCTGAGAACTACCTTCTCTGCTAACCGGCGACTCATCCCAGTGTTTCGTGCTTCCTCAGCTATCGTCCTCTGCTACTCATGTTCTTTCCTATCCTTTTCTACCCATCCCAGAACCCCCGCAACTTCTTAATGTGTCCAACACATTAACTCCTTCCCTATTGCTCCTGATTACTACTATGAGAAATTTAAACTAACATATTTGTTTTTCTGGTACAGTTACCAGAGAATCATTGTGACTCTTTATAAATTCCACTTAAGCCTTTGGCATGATAATAATCGTAATAATTCATGTTAAATAATTGTAAAAATTAAGAACCTTAGTTATAGATAGTTTTTGATGGGAGTATCCTTTATTGTCCACATGTTCTGTAGCTAGAAATTCCAACTGTTGCCTTCAAGAACTTAAATAAGAAATCAAAGGCCAACCAGGAAAATAAAACCAGTCAGTTTAAATGATGTATCGACCAGGGAACCATAAGGTAAATTAAGATATATACACTTATGTTACAAGTAACTCATGGCAGTCACGACTCCTCTTTTCTGGTATAGAATCAATACAGGGTTGTGCTTCTTCAGGAGCAGCCAAAGTAAAACGTATCCTTTTGGAAAAGAGATCTTCTTATACACAGTACAAACAGCTGAAGAACAAAGTAGATATTAATGAAATATATATAGCAGTTATTTTCACCTTCAGTTAAATTGTGCCCTATTTTATAGTGCTGAAATAGAAAAATCTTAAAATAACAACAAATCCCCAGGCATTTACTAACAAGGGTACTATAGAGATTTAGAGGCCTCTAGTGATTTTCAGAGTGCTAGTTTGTGTACCAGCGTCAAACTGATGTTCCTGCATTGAAAATCTGCAGCCGATCATTCTCGTATTATTTTGGTTCTGTTATGTGTGGCGGGGAAAGTATTATTTTCTATTACATTAGGATTCCGAGAGCTCAGTCAAGATCAGGTTTCATTGTCCAGCGCAACAAAAACGTACACAGAGCGCAGTCCTCCAGCTCTCGCAGAGACTCCTGCTGCTCCCGTTCACTATTTCGGGGACCCAAACCCCACTACAATACCCGTGTCTGCGGTGTTTGCCAGGTAGCAACACGGCTTAGCACAAGCTACATGTGGGCATGGAGACTCATAGTCCTATGTGCAAGCACGTGGATGTTAAACACAGACACACAGTTCTAACAGCAGATTTAGAGGCAGAGTTTTTGCTTATTGTTGGTTCGATAATATTATGCATCAGTTCGAACAAAAGAAACCTATATGTGGTGAAGCATTTCAGAATTTTTGCTGTTTAGATCTTCTTGCCACACCTTTACGAGATCACAAGTTGTTTCAAGTATTATCGTAGAGCAAAGATACATGGAAAAATTCAACTGTTGTCTTCATCGTACCCGCAGGCATGACATACTTTCCATGTGTAATCTAGAAACAGAGTGACAACTCACCAAAGCTAATATATAAAGGCATCTTGGCATGAATCCTGACCGAAATGCACCATTTAAAAACTACAAGTCAGATAGGCAGGGCTTCTCAAAAGATACCTTTTTTTTTTCAGCCAAAATTCCTCCCCTCCCACACCCTTCCCTATAGAGTTCTCAGCAGCAAAGCAATTTACTCTAGTTACTAGATCTACAACGCTAAGCGATTTTTACTGCTCAAAGTAATTTAGAGGGATGGATAAACCAGACCAGGTTAAAAACAACAACAAAAGAACAACTACGCTGCTGAATTTTCAGACAGATGTAACTGAACCTTTCTGCAGGATGGATTATTTTGCCACTCCTCTGAGCCCCACAACTGCACCAAAGCTGCTCGCCCGGAATCGCGACAGGGAAGTCTCCGGCTGGCACGAAACCACCACGATCCTCAGCACACGAACTCTGGAAACAACTCAATAGCTCACAAAAAGCAACAAAGGAGTATACACTTGGTAATTTGGTATACTTGATCCCAAATACTCCTGTTATTCCTGAAGAAGTCCCCAAGGACAGAAGACTACGGAACTTTTCTGGCGGCTAGAAGAAATCAAGTTGTTGGCATTCCCTATAAAGCAATCTGATTCTCAAAGTAGTTTTTAATAATCTTTCTAGCAATACTTTCTAAAACCAGGTATTTTTGTCATCTCACAAGAATAAGAATATTTTTTACAGACGTCTATTCAACCACATTTTTAAGAGTTTGCACCCTGTTACTTTTCATATTTCTTTACTCTTTTGAAATTATGAATATGTGTTGCACTGTTTTCCTTATATTTAACTCATCCACAAAAAGTTCATGGTTCAATACTACAAAAACATCTCAGTGTGGACTCATCACTGAAAACAGTTCAACTCTTTCTTTTTCTGTATTCTACATCCTGAATCAGGCTGAAGATCTGGAAAAAAATAAAATTCAAGCCTCTTACACTGTCAAACGGTTTCCCTATGGTGGCAGTAAATGTCCCAGAGCACGAGTCATCTATAATTTCTCCAGGAACAAACAAACTAAAACCATCTAACAATATACTCTAGGAAGTTATTTTAACCTCAAAAGGGGAGGTTAATCAAAACGCTCTAGTATGACGTCTCCACCTACGATGCCTATGACAACAAGCGGCGAACAGAAAACGTGATCGGTCATCACGTATTTTCCATCTGAAACACCCTTAAAAGCAGGAGCAGCAGATGGCAGGCAAACCGGGATAGGATTTTTCTTGCGGTGTCTTTTTTTTTTTTTACAGCAATTGAGTCAACAGTGGTTGCTCAGCTCCCCTTTCTCTCAGCTACAAAAAGATACATTTCCACTTGCAAACAGAGAAGATCAGCTGGTGGTTAAAGATGTGTACAGTGCGACAGGGCAAAATCAGCTGCTCTGGCAGAAGCCGTCCTGCAATGCAAGTTCTCTGCAAAGAGCTGTGAATACACTGGCACGAAACTCTGCACTGCATATTGCTGCAGCATAATTAATTAAGCCTGACAACACCCCTGTGAAATACAATAGGTGTAACCACTAAACCAAATCATCCTTATAAACATCCAAATGTCAGCAAGTGAATTTATGTGAGATTTACTATTTAATCACAGAAACAGAAAAATCACATATAGCTTCAAAAAAAAAAGCACTTCACATTTAGTAGAGCTCTCTCATATTTTTGAATAGTAATAAAGAAATCAAAGGTATGACAGCCTTTTACAGGGATAACACCTCCGAACATTAGTAGATAAATCTTTGAAGAGGTAAGAAGTATTACCAGGATTTCCAATTGCAGAATCATACACTGTACTTGAGAATTCTCTGACGCTATACATAAAATATTATAACTATTAATCCATAATGACAATCTAAATAATTAAAATAGACTAAAATCTCATCAATATCAAGATTTTGATAACCGGATGGGTTAGGTGGTAAGGCAAAAGGTACTTTATAGGATATTACACCTTTAGGATCAGGTATCCCTAATAACACACCGAGACAAGCACAGACATATGTTCCAAAAGTAACTCTAGCTCGGTTCTTTATGACTTGAGCTTGAAGGATTTTATTTTCTGTATAATCTTTAAAGTGGAAGTGCAGTCACCAGCCGCTGGCTGCACTGTTTATCATAAAGTCAGCTCACTTAGTGCTGTCCAATTAAAATAAACTACAGCTGCAATGTATCACTGTTTTTTCAAAGTATCTGAAAATACTCCTGCAAAGCTCGACCTCCAAAAATAAAACATAAATGAAAAGCAACAGTTCGCTTGGCAACCATCTAGGAGAGGATGTTTTGACATTATTTCACGTTATTAAATGCACGTTTTCCACTTAAAAACAAGAAGCTCCTGTCACAAATTATTTATATTTTAAAATACTTTATATGACATAAGAAAGTCATATAGTGGCTTGCTGCTGTAACCTTTTAAAATAAAATAGAGGAATACAACCAATATATTTTTTCTTCGGAAATTTCATTGACTGTTTTGCAGCTTATTGCGACAGACCGACAACACTTCCGTCCTAGCCAATGCAATACGGTAGCATTCAATAAAATGTCTAAACTCTATCTAACTTCCTACAACACATTCACTTAATTTTAAGTGACTTTTCTTCTACTGCTCTCTTCTAGTTCGTGCTCGGAAAAATGACAGATTCTTAAACTTTTCTTTATCATCTTTTAACCAACTATGGTTTCAAAATGATTTATTTTCGTAAACTGGGGAAAACCAGAGTCTCATGACAAGTTTGTATGCTTCCTTTCAAGCATGATGAAAGAATGGGAAATAAAATACAAACTTTTTTCTTTGTTATTGACTTTGTTCTAGTTCTTTCAGACATCGCACTTCTAAACTCAGGCTGCCACCAACAGACAGCAGACAGACAATAGAAGGTGAAGTTCGTCCGCAATGCATAGATGTGAGCCAGCAGCAAGGCTTCGTTCACTGAACAGCAACTACGGAATGGATATAAAATAAAAACAATATAACTTTTAGATGCTATGTAAAGTTCCCGTGCAGAAGATTTCTGGGGGGAAAAAAACGTGCAAACATCTTGAATTACCTACAGTAAGAAAGCCTGTGACTAGAAGAAGATTTTGTGTGGCTGGAGATACACAAATTTTCTTACAGACAATTTCTAAAAGTTAGACCGTATTTAGATAAAGAACAACACTGCACCTTTAAGAAAATGTTATTTTTCCTCAGGCCCTATCAAGGTAAATTTCATCAGTATTCAAAGAATGAGCAAAGCACTTCAACAATTTATTTCAATAAAAGAAGACTTAGCTGAAAGGAGTATAAATGATGAGAACTTGCTTTAAACTGATTTATTCCCTGCAGCAATAAAAGGAATGTTTCTTCACTCAGCTGTTTAATATGCAAATATGCAGAGCATCCAGCTTCTGACAGCACATCATTAATAAAACCTTGCACTAAGCAGAGCTCCCAATATTTCATCCTGATGAAAATACATGATGATGATTTTAGACTGTATAATTTCAGAGTTGGAACAATGTACTTCCCAGTGATGGAAACTCAGCAATCCACAGTTCTGGCATACATTTTTTAATAAGTTAACCTATATGTGTAAGAGGGAGACATCTGTTTACAAGAGTTGCAAATACAGAAAACCTTCTCACCAAACCCTCTCAACTGGACAATCCAAACCTTTGCTCGGGAATCAGTGCAAAAAGAACCACGTTATTTATAGAAGAACACAAGAGTTGATTTCTTTTTTAATCAACTAATTCCTCTCTTATTTACCAAGCTTCACATACTAAAAAAATGTCCTTTACCTCTACTTCTCTCAGCCACTATAGAATCTGATACATTTTCAGTGAATGTGGAAATTAAGGCTATCCCTTAAAGTGAATTAAAGAAAAAAAAAAAAAAGAAAAAAAAAACAAAGAGTAAAAAAGTCTGCAATTTTACTTCTTTCCATTAAAATCTCTGAAGATTAACTCTTATATTTGACCATGCTGTAGCATTCCACTTCTTGTGTTTATAGCCAAATTAAGTAAGTACACATGCTTTTTTCTTCATTGCTTGTACTAAACCTCTTACCTCTTTCCAAATAAGTTTTTTTAAAGGTTAAAAAGTATCAAATGTTTGAAATAGGGAAAGGAATATTTGCCAATACTTTGCTCTGAAGTCTTTCCAGTCTGCAGTGGGAAACGCGAAGCGGTACAGAAATGTTAAATGTTTTCAAGCATCCCTTTGTGCAGAGCTGATCCTAATGGGGGACACAGAATGTCCATTTCTGCACTGGAATTAATACTCAGACGATAGTCATCACTTTACAACATGGAAACCTGAGAGGCACTCATTTGCTCACAATAGTAGGTAACAACTAACAACTTGTTAGTCTGGTGTTCGTTGGTTTTCTTTTTTCCTGAACTCGCTATTCTTTTCCCACTGTAGTGCTAGGTCACATCTAGAGACCCTTTTTGCACTGCAAGAAGAACCAAAAAAATGACTTCGCATTTTAATTCAAAAATCTTTCTATTATGAATCAATCATTTAGCGTATTTCAAAGAAGTTTGAAGGATTTTCCTTTGAATCATTTCCCACTGGGTCCCTAGGAAACAAAACATCTTCAGGGCTAAATTTCAGGGGAAGTCTTGCAGGTTTTAGCCGACTTCTCCTAGCCAGTACTTTACATGTTTCTGTTTTCTGTGCGTGGCAATACTCCCTCATAACTCAAATGGGATTAACCAATTAAACGTTTCCCAGTAGACTCTAAAATAGCTGCTCTTGGCATGTTTTTTGCATGGAACAAACCTCAGCGGGAGGATATGATAGAAATCTTGCACTATTTAAATATAGAATTGGGACATCAAAGAAAGGGTTGTATTGAAATAACATGGATAATTAAGGAAGTGGAGAACAGTAATAACTGATTTACATAAAATGCTAATAAGCCTCTTGACTTGTTCGGCACTTTTCTGCTTTAGGCATGGTAACTGTGGGTTCAAATTTGTGTACTGATTTTATTTTACTATTTTATTTTTCTTCCATTTTCTCCCCCTATTTGTAAGCTCTCTACAGCCAGGTCAGCCTGTACCTGGCACCAAACATTTTCAGCACAAAACCCCAAAGAAATCAGAATCTGAACATAAAATTGTGTAAAAGTTTAGTACACATTCATATCCACACACGCATACAAAGCACAAAGTGTAAAGGCCTTTAATTACTTGTCTGCATGTGTACAGATTCAGCTCGCATCCCTTCTAGTTTAGCTCACTTTCATGTCATGCTGAATAATGTGTTACAAACAATCAATGACATACTAAAAATGTTAAGTGCTCTTCACAATTACCAGGACTGAAAAACTTGGAAAACAAGTGGAGTGTAATGGAAAGAATATGTTTCCATGGTATTATGCTCCTTGCTAGTCAGATGGGACCTTCAGGGCACCGTACCAACCCTATAGGTTATAGCTATTTTATACTGTACCCTTGTGCCATTTGCTTCTGCAAAGAAATTATATGCTCTGAAATTCTTGTTTTATTTTACTCTGCTACTGATCTCTCCTCACAGGGCTACAGCAGCAGTGGCTTTGAGATGTGAATGTGAATGAGTGTCTGAGCTGTTCCTTCAGGACATGTCTGCGTATTGACCTTCAGCTTACCCTGTTTCCCTGTGAGCCCTCTAAGCATGATCCATCGCTTTCTCAGGCCATTCTCCCTTCACCCCATTGATGGGTTTCAGAGCTACTTAAATTTCAAAGTCCTGATGCGTTGCAGCAGTGGCCAGGGCTCAGCTTTGCTCACTTATAGATTGTACAAGGTCACAGTAAGGGAAGGGGAAAAAAAGCCAGAGCATTTATCAGGATGTATTGCTTTACTTTTTCTATCCATCACAAAGGCGATGATTCTATTTTAGTGAAAATCCATTGAACTCAGATCAAGTCAGATGGCTGTTATCATTGGAAACTCAAGAGCTGTCACACCATAATCGGTACAAATGATGAACACTGAAACGTGGGGCTTGAGGCCGCTTAATGGTCTTTAGTGAATTTTTTTCTGTTGCTTTTTAAACACCGCAAAATCATGTTACTTAAATGATTTCAATTTGAGAACACTAAGACTTTTGTTATGCAAGCACAGTTGATTCAATTACAGACAATCTGACAGCTATTGTGCCATTAAATGTTTTCTACCAGCGTGCCCTCTCCCACTCGCACACACCAGAACACGCGTATAGACCACCCACTGAACTACAATTATTCACCTCAAAGTTATTCTGATTCTGGTCAACTTCTGTGGTACACTTCTTTCTTTTTCCCAAATCACAAACAGCTTAGTGTTTCTGTGATTTTAATTTAAAAAATTGGGGAACTTGACAATACTGAAAAGAACCAGAAAACTTTCGCTACATAGATACGGAATCAATGGATATTATTCAGTACAATTACAAGCGTATTTGAATTGCATCAGAACCACTGCACAGAGGAGTGCAAAGGAGCAGGGTGCAGCCATCACACCTGACGGAGAGTTCGTTCTCCCCTGCACTCCACGCACGCTCATTATTCTCACACTTAGGCTCCGTTCTACTTCTACCAGTTGTGACAGACTCACCCTCTACTTGTTTCGATTTCATCACATGCACGTAAGAAAGACCAGCTATCCCAGGTTCTAGGAGACCTGGACAGATAATTAAAACTGCCTCTCTAATTAAGAGAAAAATAGCAACAGACAACAACTTTGCTCCAGAGAGAAACAAGCCATTCCACAAAATTGTTATTTTCCTACTGAAATCCCATAATAAAATAATAGCCAGCCAATTTTTGAAAGTAATAAAACAACAACCCAGCCCTCTTCACTTCCCACACAAACCCTGTCCCCATTCACATGAATTATAGTACTTGTTCAAAGTAAACATCTTCAGCTTCACAAATACCAGCAACCTTTGCCTTGAACACCCCCTCTTCCACCACACCTGCACAATACGGTAAAGACATGATTGTTATGTAGGAGCATCCTAAGCTACCCGCAACTTTTTATTGTTTAAAACTATGTTTCGATTTGAGGTTTTGACCTCCTCCCATGAAGCTAGAACAACACTTTTCGAACAAGAAGCACCTCAAGACATGAGATTTCAGGAGAGAGCGAAGGGACAAAGGAAACAATCATTTCCACTGAACGATGAAGAACAGTACATATTTATTATGACTATTACTATAAAGCATCCATAGCACCTTATAAAGAAAATAGCCAAAGCCTGCTAGTTAACTTGGCAGATTTAAGTCACCTGCCACCGCCACAGTCACAAGGCCAGTGTGGCCTCTCCAGTCACTTAGGGCAGCTTCGAGGCTGTGCCAGTACGGTTTCGGCTTCTACTGAAGGGCAAAAACAAAAAGAGAAATAAACCTAGTGCAAAATGGATTTAAGCTTTGCTTCTCACCTGCTTTCTTCCTAGCATAGGCAGCCTACCGAGCAAAATGTGCTCGCACATTCTGCAGCATAGCGCGGTGACTTTGCCGTCTCCAAAACGTGTCAAAGCCACAGGAGTGGAGTGGGGATCATGTAGCAGAGATCTCTGTGCATCTGGACATCTAATGCAAACAAATATTTAATATTTTTCCTGAACAAAATTTCCAAGCAAAGCCACAGGAAACACAGGCTTGCAGTTCCTCTGTGTTTTCAGCCATCAATGCTTCCAGAAATCTGGAACGGTGATGCCTGTGCAGAAACTTCAGGAGCCCCTTTAAAACTCCTGCAGAGCGGCATTAATAAACCTTAGTGTAATGGAGGATCAACCCTCTGCTCTGTGCTTCAAGAAGCAGAAAATCTTAAATAGGCTGGCATTATGTCTTCAAATTGTTTTTTATAAACATTAAAACAAATATAATTCTAGGAAGCTCTATGTTTAAAATAGTATATTTTTCTTTAATGAGGAAAGTACACCTTAACCTTCCATCTAATGAAAAAATGATCATAAATTTTGTGGATATTTTAAATGTACCAAGTAACAATTCACAGACTTTTAGCTGTAGTCACTTGTGCATACAGTGCATGCCCAGGAGAGAGCATACAACATAATAAGAGCTGTGCTATGATGTATTTTCAGCAGTGAAATACCTTGGGCAAGTAACTGATTTCTTCCTATATTATAGTGGATATTCAAGAAGACCAGCCACTAAAAATATGCTTAAAATGTATATACTAAGAAACTTTTTATTGCTTACTGATTTGCAAGATAAATTAAAATAATACTTTCGGAGCACCACCCTGATCTAAAATACCCAGTTTTTACTTTCAGTGGGAGGCAGTATTTCACACGGGCCTTTAACTCCTTCGAACGCTCCCGTCTCCTGCTGCACAGAGCCAAGAAGCGGATTCGCTCAGCTCAGGGCAAGTGCTTCATCGGTCGCACTGCAGCACAGCAAGGAGGCCTGACTTCTCCAAGTTTTCATGTCACACAGTTTCTCAAAGTGCAAGGGTCTATCCAGGTCTTATTTCATTTTCCCACAAAGTCAAACTTTTCAAGAGCACATCTGTAAAAGCCCAAATCTTTCTGGCAAATAGCATACGGATCCAGATCCTGACAATTCATCTTGAGTACAATCGAAACCTCCCTCTAATTAGGTAATTTAAAAAGAAGGGAGAAAAAGGCAAGCAAAACAAACGGAAAGCCTTTAGCTTCTATTTTATAACAACAAAGACAAGTTTTCATCATACTGCTCTTACACGTTGTGAATCTTAATTGGCCAATGCCAGTAAAGTTCTCTGAAATCCTGATATGGTATTGAAGTTGCCGTAGAAATATGTAACACTTGTCAGTGATTCACTAAATACAGTCCACAGAGAAACAGGAACATAAGACAGAGCATCACTTCTGGAATGAAAATACAGACAGAATTTTCAACAAGCTTAAAAAAATGAAACAACAAAAAAGTCCCTCTTAAACAATTTTTGCTGGACACAAAATTCACTGCAACTTCCAGCAGCGAAGAGGTGCTTTTCCTTTTCTACCCCTTATACATTTTCCAGGTATGTAAATACATTCAAACATGTGAAATAAGGTTAGGGGAGTGACCTCAAGATACGGACATTTAGGCTCGTAACCCTCATGTAACTTCAACACTGCAATTGGGAGGAAAAACAGCACGTGATACCAATGCATCTACTATAAACATCCATGGGAAAATATTAAACCTGTTATGTGCTTTAACATGGGCCCTGTCTGTGAACGCTTTTGCAGCGTGCTGCCTCACAGAGCAGACGGGCTTCTTAATAACTGGATGTTAGGAGAATTGAAGCAAAACTTTTATCTTTACTATTAAATCTCTCTTTTCAGTCACTAAGCTCCCTATGAAACAGCACAACAATGCTCCTATTAGGTAAGCAAGGGACAGAGTGGATGTAAATCCCCCCTGAATTAACGTGCCTGTTCCTGAGTCAGCGCTGGGCCTCCAGCGCCGACCTTGCCAATCAGCATGTCTGGTTTTTCCCATTTCCCAATGGCGCAGGGCCCTTTCCCTCTGAAGAAATCAACCCCAGTACGCACCACCTCTCCGAATTAGCACCGCAAACCAGGGTGGGTTTGAGAGTCTAATTAGCACCAGTTATTTTACAATAAATTGCACAGTATTTATACAAAGCAAATTAAAGACAGTGGCCCTATAAAGTGTAAGGTCAGTTTGTAGCATCGGATAGCGAGATGAAGCCACCCACCAGTGGCTCCTTGCCAGTTTGGGTGAGCAGAAGGAGGGTCTGAACCTCTCAGTGAGCAGATGCTGACACACCAGTGAAAGGTCACCAAAGCAGCCTGACGCCGAGTAACCCGGAGAGGTGCTGAGCCTCTCATTCCTCCGCTATCTTTTGTCCCCATCCGGTTTACCTAATAGATGATCCTCCCAATTCACATTGGCAGTCCTTTGGAGTGTAATGAACACTATGCGGTCTGATGAATGCAAGCACTGCACAGAAAACGTCAGTTCTTTCATTAAGAAAACCTTCCCAAGTTCATTGTATTGAACCAGCGCTCCAGCTATTAGGCTGATACATGACACAGTCAATTCCAGTTACACTTTAAGTGACTATTCATGTTCAGCGAATTCAATTCTTAAACCTAATTTATACATGTTTAGATATTTACATGAATGCACATTTCTTCCAACTTAACTCATATGCCTTTTTCTGAGCTTTCTGTTATTATAGTAATGGGGGGGAGTGGGAAGGGGTCATATTGCCCAGCAGATTCCGAAAAGGCATAGCTGATAGAAAAGACACTGAAAAGCAAATCAGCAGCTTTTGGAGAATACCCTTGCATAGAACTCTGAATCACTTCTAGGTAAAATAAATTGCAATGTATGCATTTATTAATGTCACACAAAATATCTGCGTTTATTTAAAAAATGACTATTGTTATTTCTTAGCTATTTCTGACATTAGCCACTCCTTGTATATAGTACAACAATTAGTGGCATGTAAACTTTTAAAGCAGGTAATTAAAAAGTTAAGCTATTGCTGCTACTGAACAGAAAGCATCAGTTCTTTCATTAAGGAAACCTTCCCAAGTTCATCGAATTGAACCACTACTCCAGCTATTAAGCTATGCGACGACACAGTCAATGTCTGCTATAGTATCAATTCAATTTAAGCATCTTTCTGTTATTGCTAGCTTTTCTGTACTTTCTTTTAACTGACTTTGTTTATTGATAATTATTAGAGGACCATTGGTTCCAAAAGATAGGCATATTTTCATTATACTTATCCTCTACAGCTCACAGTAGTAACAGTATTTCTGTACAGATCTTGCTGAAGCCTTTGAAGCATTTACAGTGTGCACAGATCATGATACAGTTCTTTAGAAATAAGAAATAAATAAGATCTCTGATTGCATCATTTGGATATTGAATGAAATATAGCTTTCCACCCATGTATTCAAAAAGAGCAGGCTGTTTACTTCTTTTGAAGTATATTACAACAATATTTCCCTTAATGTGGATTTGTTTTAAATTAAATATAAATGATCAAGTCTGCTTTTCTACAATGAAAATATAAACTTATTATAACTAGACTTTATCAGGCTTAACATGCTTGTGGACTAAAGCTGTACTGTTTCAGAAATAAAAATACCTTTCGTAATACTGCATTTCATAAGATAAATTACAATTGTGGGATGCAGGGACTTTGTGCTTGATATACTTGGGAAGCGGAGAAGGGGGATGCCCTTCAAAGTTAGAGGGTAATCATTATTGACCTTGTGCATTCAAGACAGCATAGCAGGTTTCTATATAAAGAAACTTACAGAGAGGTCATTGAAAGCCCTAGTGAAGAGGCATAAAAAAAAGGAGAATAGGACAGAATACAGCATCAGTTAAGCAGGTTAAAAATTTAACTATAAACAGATTCAGAAAGTGAAGACAAAAACAAAAGAACATTTTCTTTGCGAGTGTCATGCAGATTTACGATTCTGCATTAAATGTTCATTATCAGTTAAGCAGCCTTTACAATGTAATTATTAACTTTTATAGTTTCTGCAAACTTTTTTTCTTTTCCTTCCCTGCACACAGCATGAGCACTCCGGTTTTTGAACAAAGGGGCATGTGCTTGGGGCTGGCACTTGGCAGATGGGAATCTGAGTTCTGGTCTTCCCTCCTTCACTCATTCAATCTCTCTTTGTCTGAATTTACCTGTCTGCAAAAGAGGCACAATAAAACCACCAGACATCTCCCCAGGGTTATACGACACTTAGTTGGGCACTTCAAAAGCACACTTAGTAGAGCATTTTGACATAATTGAATGAAAAGCACCATGTAAAGAAAAATAAATTACTCCAGTACGATGAGGTTGTTTGGAAAATGTTTGCTTAAAATGCTCTGGTTCGGAATATTAAAATGCCTGGGACACACAGTGGATAGCGTTAATACGTTTTTTTCTTTCAAACAAACAAAATTTTAAAATAAGCTATAACACAGAAACGGTCCTATTCACCTGTACTTTCTACTCCCCTTTAATTAAATCACAGTCAATACTATTACACAGTATTCACATATTTTCTGTTTTCTCCTCTAGATAAAGAATAAAGAAATTGAAAGAGAAACAGAAATAAAAAGACTTTTTACTTTTTTACTGCTGTCCTTCCTGTGACTTGCGCTATTTCTCTTCAACCCACAGCCTGACGTGGCTGTATAAATTTGGCCCGGTTAGGTAAACCTCTCTTTTCTACTGGGTTTTTCATCTCAAGAACACCAGCCTACCATGCAGCTAGGAAACTGCAGTCTCAATACACAGAAAATCTCCACCAGAAGAGTCAATCATCCTTATTAATAGATGCCCACAGCATCCTAGAAACAACCCACTCCCATGACTGTCCTGCTCCTTAAACTTCCCCTCCCTTGCCAGCCGACAGCATACAGTTTCCCAAAATATGTTTCATTTTCAAGAGGCAGATTTATTACAGCCCTGTTATCACATTCATACCCTTCCTGAAAAGATAAAAATAAGAAACACCTTACAAGAAGATGTTGTAGCAATAGCTAAATCATAAATGTTTGATAAGGAATGGCTAAATCCAGACAAATAACTGTTCAATCCCACTTTGTATTAGGCAGATAAAGTCATTCAGGAAATCAATGTGATCTATTGAAATGAAAAAAAAAAGTCCAGCTTAGGGACTATATAGTATTATAGAATATGTGACATTATAAATGGGCTGCTTCCATAAGTGTTATACAATGAGAAGTTGCATAGTTTTTATTTATTTTCGTTTTTATGAATGTAAAAGCAGGATGTGAAAGTCACTATTTGTCAACAGGGCAAGTGTGGGCAGCAGTGAAATAGGTGAGTATTTATAACCTTTTTATTTTCCCACTCTTGAACGGAATACATAATCCTCTCAAGGGATAAAAGGATCTTCAGTCACCCACTAGCCCAGGGCTCCTTTTTAGCACAGGCTGACAGATGTGCTAAAATTATAAGTGAAGTGTTGTGATGTTGACTCCTAAAGCAGCAATCATTAAGGCTGAAATTAGTATCCCCTCCCAGCCATTCAAATGTTAAAAAGTTCTGACACTAGGCGTAATTGGACAACTTTACCTAGTGGGGATAGCATTACATTTTATCCTACTGACTTCTTCCTGCCTTTTTCATCCCTGCTCCAATTTAAATGAAGCAAAACAAGTTTTTCTATGTCTTTCACTTACACAAAACAAAACAAAAATCTGCTTATGCAGAAAGACAACTCAAAAGCAGACATATGAGTTCACAACTACATATACAAGTAGTATTGTTTAAGGCTATACTATTTCAGCTGACAACAGTATTTTAAATAAGATGCAGTTAAAAAAAGAGACTGAAGGAAAATATAAACAGATGTCCTAATATGTATTAGCATCTGCTGAAAGAAATTTCATTTGAAAATGTGAAGTACACTTTTCTGGCTATGTGCACTAATTAGTCACAAGCAGTGTTAACATACTTTAATCTTCTGAAATAAAAGTTCCACATGTACTGACTCTATTTATGTATACCTGGGTATATCTCCAGCAAGTATAGTGGTTGCTTTAAACGGCAGTAAGTGCTAAAAGATATAAGCAATCCACACTATTAGATTTCAGGTCATTTAGATCAGTGTGAACTAAAAAACATGTTAATGTGCTATACACACTGCCACTTCCACAAATATTGCTGAGTTTGACACATTAACTAATGGACCATCACCTGACAAATACTGGATGTGTGTGTATGGAATTGTCTCTACTGGCTCAGACCAAGACTTTGACAAAGACACAAACCCAGCAGTGCTGTTGTACTGCCGCACTATTCTAGTGTTGTGTTTCTAAAGTAAAAATGAAGCATATGATTTAACGCATTTTTCTGATAGATCTTTATTTTATGAGAAAAACTTCAAACGTAGCTTGAGGCCTACACTGTAACGTAAAATACGGGAAAGTGGACTGTGGAACCTAACCCGTGTTTTAAAATCAAGTAAAATCCGGTGTTTGTGAACACTTAACACCTTGTGTTGAGTTAGATTCAACTTATAGAGGGTGATGAGCACACCTCTCTCTGGCGTGACCAAAGAGAGCGTTAATGCTGTGGTTGTCCCGTAGGGCTGACGCACAGGTCTGCCTGTGATTGAAGACGGGAGACGAGCTAACGAGCACAACCGCGTTCTGCTCTGGCACTGTGGCTCTGCAGCTGGGACAGCAAGTGCTGAACTGGCTGAGAATGTTGGTAATCGGTGATCCATTATCAAGGCAGTCGCTGGCCCCTTCTGTCCCACATCAGCTCCCTTGTCATTCAGCATTATCGAGAATATGGTTTCCAACACTGAACTACCAGCTGACCCAGCCAGGACAGCCGCTTCCAAACCGCCTTCTCCCACTTTCAAGGCCACTAAGCACTACTGGAAGGGGAGCATTAACGCAGGCTGCACAGATGCTGTGCAAAGAACAAGGGTAAGATTCCCGCATTTTGGTTTTGAAGATATTCTTGCCTGTTTCTTTCATCTTGTAACTAAGTTTTTTGTCTTGTACTTGCCATGATCTCTCTGAGGTTGTGCTTGGTCAGCTCCCCTTCTGTGACACCCTCTGAACGTGCTGTAACTACCAGCTCACCAGAATTTACTCCCAAGCCATGCTATGATTTCTGTTCTCTATCTGGTTTTGTCTGGTTCATTGCCAAGTCTTTCTTTTAACTGTAAGACTTCTATTCTACGCATCCACACAAAGGTCCAGCCCACAAATATCTCACCCCTTTTCTCTCTGCTGCTGCACCCATTATGCTGAGCATCTTTGGTAGAAAACGTACTTTTTCACAACAAATTCATCCTTTCTTCCTCTAATACTAATGTGTGTGTATACAGAAATCTTCAGTCCGTCCTGATTCCCTATCGACATGTCAATGCTCACCCTAGATCAACTTCAAGATAGTTGTTTTCACCGATCACTTCTTAAATTTTCAAACAAGCGTTTTCATGCTTTCTTTTATTCTGCTTACAGATCTGCCCACAAGCATTTGCAATATTATCTCATTATCTTTTTTCATAATCCACATTAAAATTCTCCTTTTCTTTGGTATCTAATCTTTTCTTTGGCATCAAAAAAAATCATGCCTAAACCAGGGCCTACCATATTGATTAATATTATCTCATTATATGCTTGTTCTTTTTATCTATCTGTATCCCTGACTTTCGACTAACACTTAAGTTGTAAGCAATACAGACTTGGAACAATCTTTTTGGCTTATTTTGCATATTTATTAATATGGCTGGGTCCTCATCTGTGACTAACAATCTAGGCACTGCACTAACGATAATTATCATCATCTTGTTGTTCCTCCTTTGTTGATATATAAGCATGTAAACTGGATTTTGTTTTCTGGGTAGGACTGTCGGGGATTACTGTTTGGAGTTCTGCTTGAAGACGACTCTCGGGCACTTTTAATAATCGTTTTCAAACTAAGGGTTGTCATTTTTAGGGTTTTTTTAATGGAAATTAAGGATGGGAAAATTTTCAGGATGACTGTCAGGAAAAACGGTTTGTAAAGTACTAATTAGAATGACTGTGTTATGTTGTCAGATAAACAGCATGCACATAATCTTTTTTAGTAAACATATTGTACGAAAATAAAATGAAAACGAATCGCAAATTCTGCTTGTAGATGTATCAACAAGCACACATGAGCATAATGCAGCAAAGTGACAGTCGGTCTTCATGTAAGAGAGAGAGAGTAAAATGCCACCTCCCACAGACAAACGTACCAAAGATAAGAGTTCAAGTGCTGGGCAACCCCATTTAAGACTGGAAGCACCAGTATTCTTCTCCCAAATCTTTACACGTTGGAGGCATTAAATTGCCTAGTCTGATGCCAGCACCTGGTTTACATTCTAACAACAGTGATTGCCATGCACTAATTCCATTATTAGGGAATTAAAGTGGAACAGAACATGCAAACACATTACCATTACTGTATGAACCATATCATTATTTGGAATAGGAATTATTTTAAGGACATCTGAAGCTTTGTTTTCCTTGCATGAAATCTGGGGTGCGAACCTGAAAAATTAGCAAAAGGGCAGAGAAGCTTGAAAATAAGCTGATTGTGACAGTCCTATCAAGAAGAAAGTGAAAATGCAAATGAAATAGACATTTTCTAAATATAGTTTAATTTATAAATAAGACTTCACATCACAGATTTGTTTATCCTCATTTGGTGATAATTGTTCACAGCAGAATATATCAGAAAATTCTATAATAGGAACCACAGCCAGGAAATGTTAAATAATTAATCACCCTCCCAGCCACTTGCATTTCTGTTGATATAAATGACCGTATAATTCCAAACCCAATTATCACTACTTAGCCATTCCATTTTGTAGTTAAAATCCCACAAAATTAAAGTGCATCAATTGTTAATGGTAATAGAACAGACAAGGGATTAAAGATTATTTTAATGTTTATTTCCTGTCAGGAGGTTTTTTTTGGCAGGAAGCACTACAGACAAAAGGCTACATTAAGATGAGATTCATACAACGTATTTAAATCTACTACCTTCTAAAAACCTTACGGTATAATTACTTGTTTAATCTACTTGTTCCCTGAAGATACCAATGAGGGTTTATCAATCCAACTTCATTATATCTGCTTCATATAAATATATAAAATATTCTCTTTAACTTTGCAAAAAGCAAACATAAACACAATTCTAACAACAACAGACTTGAAAAAGGAATGGGCTATACTAAAATATAAGGGGAACAAGATTACTCTCCAGACATTTTTCAGCCTGGTTTATCCCGTTACTACTGGCAGTAAATATTGGCACACAAGATTTGGTCCTTGTAAACATACTTAAAACTATCACTTTAATACTAACAAAACTTCATTAATTACGGAACTTTTTTATACCTGCCACAAAATGGTGACTTTTCTTCACTTTTCAGAAAAGCATTTATGCAAAAGCATTATACAGAGAAATGTCCTAGCTCAGAGATTACTTAATTTTCTTAAAATGCCTTTTTTTTTTTAAACATAAGGCATTGCCAACCAAGCTGATAAAAGCACTTTTTTGCATTAACCCAATGACGGGAACCCTGTAGAATTGGGTGTGATGGCTCAGGGAACTATAGAGGGGATCTTACAGTTCTTACAGTTTACTGTTTCGATAGGCAGCGAGAGTAGGCTGCATTTTATGCATTTCAAAAGGTTATTCATCTGCATAGTTATAGACATGCATCTGTATTTTGGGTCTTTTGTGATGAAACCACCAGAATCGGAGCTGGCAATAGCTGTGCCAGTTATTTTAGGCTTACACTCACATTACCTTACACAACCTCATTCATTTGATTCTAGTCTCTCTTCTGTATAAGCAGAAATCTACATATGTACTAAATATAAACGCCAAGTGGGAAATATTTGTGTTCTTCTGCACACGCGTTCCCTTCCTTGCCCATTCAGCAATGCTATTCAGTTCTCCAAAATCTCCAGACAATTTACAGCGCAAGAACATTATAGTACTCTGTATCCACATTTTTTTTTATTTCTGCAGGAAATCCTTACCCTGCATATATCTAACGAAATAATACACTAAATCACAATAAAAATAGCACGGTACATATTCACGTCATATTGTATCAGCGACAGATATCGTCGCTTTGTTGGTTTCGAACATTTTGTTAGGAGCATATTGGCTATCTGGGTGAAGTCACCTTTCATTGTTTCTCCTGTTTACAGGAGGGATGGGTCTGTGGCCGTGGCACCGCGGTGTCCTCACCAGAAAGGGGTTTGCAGCCTCAGAGGTTGCTCAGGAGGGCGGTAAGGAAGCTCCTGTCTAAAACCAGGATCCCCTGGCAATGATATCACTGATTTGAGAATAGTAAGTTTAATAAATGCCCAGTAATGTTAATAACACAAATGTCATCAGATGCAGGTATTGAGCTGTTCATCCTGGAGTGCCACTTGTTATAGGATATTACACTGGTGATGCACATTTGGCATACAGGAGCACTACAGAACTAAAATTGATAGAGAAGGGACTTTTCCCTTGTTTGAATGCAGCCCCACCACCCACTTTAAAAAAAAAAAAAAAAGTAGAGCAAAACCCACAGCGAAGTTCAGGAAGTCCAGAGTCCATATCTCTTCTGAGATTTGTGAGAGCAAGTAGACATGGCACAGAAACCCATTCCATAACTGCTCACCAACGTAAAATTTACTGTGAATAAGGCCCCAAAACTCTATGCTCAGCTCTGATTTAAACCTCTGAAACGCAGCCTCCCAAGAACACTTCCATTCTAATAAATACCTCCCCATGACACGAAATGCTAATTACTTGGGTCCTAGGGATAGCTTAACCTATCCACCAGCAAGCCCTACTGCAACACTCGCTTAAGTGGCCAGGACAGGATCTGGCCTAAAGTAACAATTCTGGCTGAGCAGCTTCTCCTACCCGAACACCACTGCTGTGGCAAAGAGCAAAGCACGTTTGGTTTTGGAGACTAAAAATTTGTCTGGACTTTTCTACAGTATTCAAGACTTTATCAATGAGAAGAATTCATCTGACTTGTGGAAATGATACTTCCTTCAAAACTCTAATGTCCTGTATCTTTTATTTTTAAATTGTGGCATTAATAATAGTTCAGCAGCAAGCAGAGAAAATGTGTGAAATATATGCCCTCTTTATAGATTTCCTGTTTCTGTACTTTCACGTGAAAAATGGCAGTGCCCTGCCATCTGAAGTGTTCAGTTTGTTTAACTCCAAGCAAAAGACAATTAAACAACCTACAGTATACGGTCATGAGACAATAATTGCCCACCAGTGCTACTTAATGTGCCAGCTGCCACAACGAGCAGCCGCGGTTCAGCTTTACCAGCCTGCCCGAGGTTACTGACTACAGCCATGGCCTCGCACCGAGAGGAAAATATTGCACGAGCAGAAGAATTTCCGCAGCATTCTTGAGGTGCTGAGTTAGCACAGAGTAAAATCAAGAGACTGCATGCTAGACAAGCATCTAGAAGTACAGGGCACCTTTTGATCATTTTTTCTTAGAAGCCAACAAAAGAATATTTCATTATCTTTATTATTTTCTCACGCAGTTTCTTACAATTCTCCCATTTTCTATAAAGATTTTTTTTTTTTTTTCAGAAATCTTGTAAGCAAATTTATATCCTGAATTGATACATTTTAGGTTATGCTCTGCAACAGAGAAATTTTATGTAAGAAATGATGTATCAGTTTTTTAATAGGAAGGTATAAACATTCGAGGAATGGATGGTTTAGGTGAAAAACAAAGACAAACCAAGCCTTTCAAATCCTGTTTTGGGTAGAAATGATGGACCAAAACAAGTTCCCATTTGAAAGATGTTCAACACACTTGTGTTTGCTCTTGCAAAGACGTTCTCACAGTTGGCCATTTTTTGACATTTGTAGACAAGTAACTTGTAGATATGACAATCACACACCAACATCTACTCCATCATTATTGATACCCTCTGCTACAGACTGAAATAAGAAAACATAACTTAGATCACCAATGCACATCCAAAACATGATAGTTCTTAGCCTAGCACACTCTCAGGACTACCACATCAAAGAGAAAAAGTACATCATTAACATCATTTTCTGTAATGGCAATGCAAGAGAATTCATATTAATGGTTGCTTAAGAGCAATCATGGTACACTCTTGGCATTAAGATGAGGAATATTAATTTTCCAGAACATAAAAGCATAAATGACACCTACATCTCTATGCAAAGCTGACATAAATCAATTACCTAAATGCAATTTAATTCAAGATTCTCGGTATACCAACACAGAGACAGAATTCTATATGATCAACAAGATGAATGGGAAAACTATATTTCTAAGACCACGTGTCATCATCTAATGATTCTTTTGGTTCATTCTGGTATGCAAGAAAATATTAGGTTTTTTAATGAATTCAAAAATAGAACACAAAGCATATGCAAAGTGATAATATAATACCTGAACAACAGAGCTTAAAAGGATAATGAAATAAATTAAAAGGGAGGGAACAAAACCATTTAAAATGCTTATGACATTCTAATCTTACTAATATCTGTACTGGAGAGTACAATAAGTTTTCACTTGCAGTTTAACAAACTGTTTTCATGGATTTGTGATCAGTTCCCTTGGTTATTTATTTGACAAAACAAATAAATAATTGTATATAATCTCATAATCATTACCAATGTGCTATACTGTGAAATGTGATTCTCTAAAATGCCAGAGCAGATTTCTCTATGTATTATCTCTCGCTGACCTCCAGATCAAGTTTGCTCAGTGTCTGACTAAAGGAATGCTCTTTGGTTTTGTTTTTGCTTTTCTAAATAACTGCTAGCTCTACAGATTCATTATGGAAGTAGAATAAAATCCAGCCCATTCTTCCATAGCTATGTTGGCTTAGCACCACCAAAGGACATAAATCGCATTTTAGTTACTAAGGTGACCAGTTACAACAGTGATTCCGCACAGGACTAAGATACAGTAAGAGAAAAGCTGCGGGGTTTATGTGGTAATCCTTCTGCCTAGAAGTGTCTATTGAGAGAGAGTAGGCAGGAAAGAGCAGGAAATAACATAATTTATTCAGCAAGAATACCATGGGGCACAAGTGCTGAAAAAAGGCTTACACATACCCCTCCTGCCTAATTTTCCATTGAGCTAAAATGTACCCGTGAATATTAAATATTTATTCCATTTTTCATACCCTTGCCTCTTCCCCCTCCTCATATTTATCTACTTAATTTCTTTATAAACATTTATAATTTACTTTTGCTCAATAAATAAATTAAAAGATGAGGAACCTTTAAACAAACAAAAGGCTCTGGGAGTTTTGCTACTGGCAAAAGTAGAAATTGCTGCTCATGGATGTAATGAGTCAACCACCGATGTGTAAATCTGGCAGAATTCCTGCATTTTAGAGTCATGGGATATATGACTTCATTTTAGTGTATACAGATTTTTCTTACAAAATTGATACTGCTGGGGGTTTTTTGCAGTTGGTTTTAGTTTCTTCTATCATTATTCCTCAGTCAATCTACTATGAGTTCATCAGTAACAGCCAAGTGACTTCTTCCCCACCTCTTTTATCAAAGTCAGTGAAGCTTCCAAATATACCAGGTTGTCAAGCACATATACAGCATAAGACAAACTAATTCCTGGGCATAATCCTATTCAAACTATGAAGTAAATTCATCTAAGTTCAGCCTAGTGTATTTTGCTCAGTGGAGTAGGTAGTAAAGTTTTCTTTCCTCCCAGAAGATTTGATTTTATAATTCTTTCATCTGGGATTCCAGGAAATGTTAAGATGTTAACTATCTGACAGAGTTCAAATCAGTGCCAAGCAGTTTATTATAGCACAGGTTTTATTCCCCGATTTCAGGGGACATGGACTTTTGATGAAAAAGGTGGAATAATTCTTGCCTCAGTGTGTAAAATCAAGATCAATTTAGTAACCCACTCCTCTAATATTGTATGTGCAAAGAAATAATTTAGACTCCTAGTTAATTTGAGTATTGAACTGAAATTCTGCAGCTGCTTTCTGCCAGTCCTGAAAACAGAAATTAATTTCAATGACCAAGTCGAATAGAGTGCTGCTCTGTCAGGTAATTAGTCATCGTCTTTTGCTACTCAGGGTCTATCACTGTGCTAATCCATACATAAACCCCAGTATTCCCCTAGTCACTCACAATCTAAAGAGCTGTTTAACTACCTATTTCTCTCATTCAGTCCTACCCCAGATATCAGCTGCAAAATGAGCATTCTTTCATGTTTAGCTTTCTTCCTACTATTTACTGCCAGCAGAATTAATGCAACTGATTTACATTTTCTTTTTTCTGTTTGATCAAGTCTGCTGTTGATTAAGTAGAGCTTAAGGGAAAAAATTATACTCCTGCAGCTTTCCTACTTGACTTGCCAGTTTATTAATGAAAGAAGCAAAGATATTGATGGCCCAGAAACTACAAGTGCAGCAATTAAAGGGTATGTCCTTCCAAGCTTCTAATTAAAAAAGAGTTCTTTTGTATTAAAAGATATAGTTTAGTGTCACATTTATACCTAATTCTCACTTTTGCTGTTTTGCTTTTTTGCTTCTTTGTTTATTCTTTTAAAACAGAAATCTACTGGGAAAACCTAGATCAGGCAGAATAAAGAAACTTTCCCTGACAACCGTTTCTGGAAGCTTTGTTCCCAAACAACAGCCTTAATGATAAAACAACAAAAACAACCCTGCCCCCCCAAATCCCTACTACACTGAAATATCCACTGACAAATACCACTCTGAATGGAACCCTGTCTTATTTTTTTGTTGAGTACATTAGCGGAGTTTGTCCAACATCAGATTCCAGAAAACTGAAGATTTTTTGCTACAAGTTGTTTTGGACATACAAAGATAACTAGACCCTTTCATACTCCTAATACTTTCTTACTTAGTATCTCATTTCTAGATTCACTTTTTTCACGTTGGGAATTTATATGAACAATCTCATGGGGTTTCTTTCTGCTTCTTAACCAGTTTTGATTTTTGCAATTCCTCCTTCAGAAACACCTGAAGCCACAACATCGCTAATATTGTGTTATTCTGCTGAGTCAGTCCGTTGCACATTAACGGCATACCTTCAACATCAGAACTCCACACAGACAAATAAATGACTCCTATTTCTGTCTAGGACATTGGTTTTGTGGTGTGCTATTCATCTGAACACATGCAACAAAGTCTAACTCGTGTTCTGGCTAAATCGAACTTTCTTAGAAGAGGTGCTGAAGTGAATCACGGAATTCCCCAGAGCGCCCAGCTGGACAAAGCAGCAGCGACCAGCAGCGATTGTTCCGCAGCAGTGGTTGTTCTGCTGGCCACATCTCTCCTTGAGCCACCCCAAACAGCCTCTTAAGCTGAAAAAACCTTGCGGAGCAGGGGGGTGGAGTTGTTCTAACAGACCTTTCATGATCGAAATTTCTCAGTCACTTCCAGTTTGAAGGTGACTTCACAGAAATGGTGACCCTCACAAGGACCACCCGAAAGACACAGAAGCTTTAATCTTTTCCAGTGGAATGGGAAGAGCTCTCAGCACTCCTCTGACCCTTTTCCCCCTCTACCCTTACACTCTTGGCACCATTGAAAAGTCAGAACCATTAAGTTGGTGTCAAGTGGCTGTGCTATTCATATTCTATTATAGTCAATGACAATTAACAGTGCCATTCAGAAAAGCCAGGTACTGTATTACACAATCGGAAAATTGATCTTATCTGAGGCTAAAAAATCAGCAACGTTCAGACCTCAACTCACAGGCAAAAATAGAAGAAGAAAATTAAAAAAAGGAGGGGGTGAAGTGCTGCCTGACCTCAGGACCACATAGCAAACAGCCATGCGCAAGGCTCAGAAACTACCTGAAGCAGTGGCCAAACCTCTGTGTGAATATAAGCTCTGATTTTTATCATCAAGCAAAACGATGTTAGAGAGAAGAGTACAAATTCAACTGAATGCTTGATGATCACCTTCAAAGTTGTTATTGCAGGCAAAATGCAACATCTTAGCATTGCTGACACATCAGAAAACCTGTGCGTGTGTCAGATCCAAGCTCTTTGCAGCACACGCCCACAGGCAAGCGCCCCGGCACCCACATCATAATCTTCATTTCTGGTACAAGCACTGAACATCTATTTTCATGAATGTTTTTTCCTAGAAATGAGCACAGGCACATCTTTCTTCTAATGAATTACTGAATGGATCCAAAAGGAGAGGATTAACAAATAACTCTCTACTTTGGAAAGCAAGACTGTTTTCCTGCACCAGTGAATCTCGGCATTAACTACAAACTGGTACAATAGTTGATTACAGTTTAGTTTATCTCCTTGAAACCACAGGGGGAATTTTAGATAGCAAAACTCAATTAGCTAGCTTGAATTTAACTAAAGCACCTGAGCTACAACCTTTCCACACAAAGGATGCACTGTAGAATCAGCAACAGCTCCAGCCCACCGTCACCCCCCTGTTTTTTCTACCTCATCTCAGGGGCACTGCTCCTCCATGCCAAGTGCCCGGGGACGCTGGCATTTAGCAGAACCCCAAACTAGAGCAAGTCTTATTGGATCAGCAAACCAGTACGCCACTTATATTCCTCAATCAAGCACTGACTAACCCACACAAGTACGACATAACCTGGGAAGTTCACAAGATCTGTAGAGTCATAATTCAGGTCAAACACAACCCAACAAGTATTCTTCAATTTCTTAAGAACTCAATGATTGCAGGGACTGATGGAAGGAATGTGCCATTACATGCAATTCTGCTTCAGATTGCTGTTTTCTAGGCCAGGACCAGTGAAGTTCTTCCTGGACCTTGGACTCTCTAAGAGATCCTGAGCCCCTGTAAAGAATTCAGGTGTCTTTCTTTTTCCCCTCCTTCACTCCAGGTATATGGTATCTGTACTAATTACTGCAAAGTAAGGCCTTGCACACATTACTCTGGAGATTCACGTTCAAATCCATTCTAGCGGAAAAAGTCATAGTCCCACATCCACGTTCGGTGCACCTGGAAGAGAACAGCTCGCATTCTGCCAGACATCCCACCCGATGCCAAGTTTTCCTGGGGACTCGGGAACAGACCGAGCACAGAAATCATCTCTGTTCATCATGTTACTTCACAGAATACAATAAGAAATCATCAGCTAGCTTCACTTCTCTGGGAAAAAGTATCAGATTGTTGCCTTAATGAAAAACATAGAATAGGCGCAAAGCCACTATAGTTATACTTAAAAATCAATACTCCCTATTGGCCTTATAATTTGTGTACCAAATATCTGCTTTAAAATGTGCACAAGCCTCAAAATAAAAGCTAGGGGGGTTATATCTCAGATTTTAAAACGTTTTCTACAGTTTTAATATTTGCAAAACAATGTGAAATGTTATATAGGGTTCTCTGCTTGGCAGCGAGAGACTATACTATTTTTTATTTATTTTATTGAGAGGTAGAATAAAATTCCCAAACCGCTCCAGTGCAATTAAAATTACTTTTATTCATACAGTTACCTCTATGTCCACCACAAGCATTCCACACTACTAATCCTTTTAGGCCCTGATCCAGCAAAGCACTTTACTGTGTCTTATTCTTAAAATTACAAGTCTCCCCCCTGATCTCAATACAGTTATATTAGGGGTGAACTTGGCCTACTGTAGCAAAAATAATGTTAAAAATATAGTTTGAAAAGCAAACAAGGAAATTCAAAGCCTAGGAGACTTCAATATTTCTGTTTTAAAGCAAGGCATTATTAGTGTGCATTTGAGTACAGTTCAATAGTGGGTTATTTTTGAACAGTTAGGCCAATTCAGGTAAGGAGCCTCTTTGTATGAGAGATGCATTGATTTCAGATCTAGATGGTTTCAATAAGCTTCTTACACCCAAATGTTACAAGGACAGGGACATAAAAATGTCAATTACATAAATAAATCTGTAAGTATTGATAAATGCCCAAAATTAAATAAACCCACTTCACTGTAAGAGGCTTTGCAGCTGATATGGTTGTAAAACAATAAGAAAACCATAATAATTTGCATTTTTATAACTACATTCATCAATAGCTCAAACATTTATCACAAACACCAACTCACTACAGGCAGGAACTGCATGATGGCATAGCGCTGTTTTGAGTATAAAAACACTGAGCCATGGCTGGACACTTGGCTACAACCAAAGCTCTTTAAACTTCTTAAACTGGTTTAAACAGTCATTGTCTTTGGCTACTTATTTCTGCCTCGGTTTTGCTGGTGCAAGAATTTGTAAGAGCATGCAATGAACTGGATCAGGAAACTAATCTGGCTGAAATATAAACCACGGAAAAGTGCTGACTTTAATGAAGAGGGCAGCTCAGGGAAGCAGGAGTCTGAGACTGCTTAAGATAGCATTGCCCCAAAATAAATGTACATCAAACCGCATAGCCTGAGGCTCAGAGCAGCAGCCAGCAGCAGAACCATGGATTTCACCAATTTATCCACGTAAACCATGGGGTTATACTGGGAGAAGAGGCACAAAATGGATGGGGAACATTTCTTGAGTGGCTTCACGGCACAGCTTCTGATCACTGCGGAGGGACAACAAAATTTAATTTGCCAAGGACAGCTAAAAACCCCAAGCAAGAGGACTCTCTGCGGAAGCGTTTTCCAGGGGCTTCCAGATTGTTTCTCCAGCCTTATCCGCCAGCCTTCCTAATTGCCTCTCAACAACAGTTTTTAGCGTGTGCTTTACCACCATTTAAAGCAGTGCACATGAGGGACTGAATACATTAGGTAAATGAATTCCTGTGGACATTGTGAAGGGAATAATGCCCTCCTATTTGGTTTATCCTGTACTGCAATAAATGTGGGGGTTTTTTTTCAGTCAAGGTGCTGCAGTAACCCCAATGATAGTCATTTTACACTTATAAAAGACAACTTTAAGAAAGATCTTACTGTAATAAAAGTGAGGATGTTTTTTCCCTTGGCATCCCAGCTTGCCACAGAAATGAGTGAGCTGCTGAATTTCTGCCAAGTATAGATGGTTCAGCATGCTATTAGATTAGTCTGTTTATACAGAAACAGCCAAAAATAGGAAACACACAGAAGCTATTAAAGATATTGTCCTGTGAGGGAAATATTTGAATGGTTTTGTTACTGCAACTGGGAAATAAGATATGAGTCAGTATTAATGTGATAAAGAAGTTAATATGTTCTAAAGCAAACAGTTAGTTTCTTCAGCTTGTCTCTGAGTTGACAATAAAATAAATGTACAGACAATTATGTAGGGTTGGATGAGCCTGCAAGTAAGTGTATCCAGCTTAAAGCTCAGTGCTGCCAGTGGGTTAGAATTGAAACTCTGTTATCAAGTAATGATATGCTAACCCCAGGTAGTCTTCAAGGAAAATGGATGATTCAAAATGCCATGCATCACTGAGCTGGTGGGAGAATGGTCAATAGTGTTTAAGCTACTTGAACTGGTCAAAGAGAATTTCATAGAAAAGTTCCTTTGCCTTGACCATTTTGCAATGGATTTCCTAAATTCTTTTTGCTTCTGACATAGCCTATTGAAGAAATAAAAAGACTTCATTTTATTTTTAATCAGGGCAGTGGCAATATTTCAGAGTGGATTTTACGGGCTTTTTTAAAGAGCCAGCACAGAAAAATTTGCCTGTCCCAGGTGCCACACTGACCATTCATTCGTAAAGACAACCACATGCAATCCTGATGCCCTCACCTCCTTCTCCCTCCCCCTTCCACATATTAACAAACCTAATTCTTAAACGGCTGTAATGACTTTAACATAAAATAAACAAAGGAACAGGTTATTATATTGTATATATATCTTTTAAAGAAAAGGTGTACATATGTTCTCTCCTGTAATCCACTTCTCCTACATACCCAAAGACCACATACATCATTCCTCAAGGGCCAACACATTCAACCAGTGAAGAAGAACAAGTCCGAAGCTAAATGACTCTCCCACTGAGAAATGCCCCTCTGCGGTACCTTCTTTTTCATGGGGAGAGCGCCCAGGGCCAAGCCAAGCATCTTCCTGATCTGAGCCCACTTATTGGGACAAGAGGAGAGGAGCAGCATCTTAAAGGGCACATGGAAACTTGCACTAGTCAACGCAGAATAAACTTTTTCAGGCACACAGGGGCATTTGATTAGCAGGAGCCTCATGAATCCCACACCAGGGGTTTGTTTCCAGAGGGGTTTGAAAACTGGCCTCAAGTCATCCTACCCATGTTGTGTAGATATAAAGATGAGGCACAGCACTTGGAAGAGGAAGCAGCTGCAGTAATTGTGTCAAAGTACCACAATTAAATATGTTTACATTGCAGAGACAAAAAACTGCAGGTATAATAATACTTAGAGCAAAACTGAAGAATTTGGCAGTAACTAGCAGCCAGATCTCGGAGCCAGGCCTTTCCCCAGAACACACCTACTCAAAACCAAGCAAAGCTGTTACACCAACAAGTCTAAAAGACTGCCAGTGATTTTGAGGCCTTAGCTTAAATTTATCTCTGGGAGAAGTATATCTTTCCATTCAGCCCCACCAAAACCAACCTAATTCCTTACGTCAGGCAGTCGGAAGCACGACTTACATGTCCCCTGACAGCAATCAGATAAGGACAATATTGCTGCCTTTATGCAGAGGACCCTCCAAAATTGAGGGTACGCGTGGTATTCTCCTTCCTCAGCCTGTTCCATCTGTGAATATACAGTTTCTTTCTAGAATGGGAATCTCTGTAGCCGGAGAATAAATTTGCAACGTCTTTTCAGTATTTGTGGCAATGTAATCCCAACCCGCACAGTTTGGAGCTTATATTGCTGTTCTAAATGCATATTACTACATGTGTTTAAAGCATATATTGCTATTGTTTAGATAGAACACTGGAGTCTCTTTAAACAAACAAATTCAATTTATTACTTGTTTGTAACTGTGCACTAAGCATCTGTATCTTTAAAATGGGAAAAACTAACAGCAGAGATGTAGCAGTAACGCTGAAATGAAACAACAGATACAGGAAACAATGCGCCTTAAAGATGTATAGGAGGTTTGAAAGTAGAGAACTTCCTTTTTCAGTGAAGGGACAAAGTAAGAGAAAAAGACAGTAATATGTTTGTCCTTGGAAATGGCAGAAGAAAAAGGAGCTAAGTAAGTCTTACTGGCCACATGTCTCAAAACAAATGCATGTCTTTTAAACAAAAGCACCTCTCTTGCTTCATTTCATTTTCAAAGTGTAATGTCTGAACAAGACAATGGAAAACTTTAATCTCTAAAACATGAGTGCTGAAAACAAATGCATTAGAAAATACCAAGCCAAAGCTGTGTTGGTGACACAAACGTGAAAAATGGAATTGAAATAAACTGTGCCAGAAATCTATTTCTAAAAATATGTCTTAACAGTAGTGATATTTATAAATTTGACATACTCTAAAATTTAGCTCACTAAAGATTATTTCTATGCAAATATGCATTTCTCAAACCCCATAAGCGTGCGAAAAATCCAAAACACATTTCTTGAAAATCAATTTCTGTGCAGTACAAATGTATCAAGTTGGAGGCAGCATGCTGATAAATATTAAAAAGGTCTACATTGTGCAAAATGAAAACTTATAACAGGACACAGTAGTACAGCGCGGTATGTAGAGGTTCAGATAGAACATGAAACAGCCCCACGGTTTCAAAAGGACTCTGTGGTCTGACATTAGTCATTTTGGTTCTGATAAAGGATGTTGTAGAAGGTGCTGCCCACATTATGCAAATCACTAACCACTTAATTTCCTTCCCAAGTGGCGAAGCTCAAGCGTTTTCCCTGAACATACAGTGCTCATTTTCTTGTAACTCTGTGGTTTCTTTTCAATAGCCTGTGAACGCCAGCAAGTAAGAAGACAGCAGTAAGAAACTAAGAGGTTACTCAGTGATTCCAAAGGTTATGGGAGTGCTTTTTAGATACAGATTTGAACACAAAT
>VWYH01001527.1:2007796-2035296 GCA_013399365.1 Pampusana beccarii | reverse complement strand
CCTCCACAGGCTCCTCATCAGCACCACTGATCTGCAGGGATGGAAAAGACGTTTCAGAAGAGCACAGACCAGTGCTGCTGTGATGAATCCTTGTCCCAGGCTCCCTGCACAGCCTTTTCCAGCAAGCACGTGTACACACTTGCGGGAAGGAGGAGTGCAGGATGAGTTTTGTTCTTACAATTGCAGATGCGTAAATGGGGAAGAAAAAGGATGGAAGAGAAAGCACAGTGAAAGGATACACCCTGGAGCTAGAGGGTGCTGGAGAAAGAGTTTGAAGAATAAAACACAAATCACTTGCAGGTGAAGAGGAAGGTTCACCATTCCTGGGGTAAGGAAGAACAGTTTGTGGAATGATGCGGGAACCCAATTTTTCTGGGACAGATGGGAGAAGCCTCAGCTGATGATCCTCTACAATCCCTTAACTTCCTTAACACTTGATGAGTTCCCCTCATCCCATCCTCCTGTGGTCCCCCCATCACTGTTTTCACTGTGCCAGGCCGCTTCCTTCACCAAACACAGGGGTTACCTGCACCAGCTTCAGGAAAACTGTCGGACAAGCAGGGTGGGAAGGCAGCAAGGCATCCTGGATACCGTCATACCTGATGCCACAGTGTCCCCAGCAGCTAGGAGAAGTAATTACAGGAGAAATCCTGTTTGGTCTCTACAGCTGTCAGGAATGCAGGAACAGGTACCTACAGGTGCCCAGTCTGAGCCATGGGCTTGCTGCAAAAGTGAGTCCAGGACAGGAGGGAGAAGAAGAGAGGCTCAGCCCCTGCCCGGCCCGTGCTGCTGCCATGGGATGTGCCCGGAGGGCAGGTCGCGTCTGAAACGCTTCCCAGATAGTGCCGCCAAAGACAGCTTCATGTTTCTGATACCAGCTCTTCCAAAAAGAAAGGGCCCTGGTTAAAGTCTCAGGCTGTCAAAACTCCCACAGCTAAGTAATGCTAAACTAGCAGAAAACAGCTTTACTCTGCAGAAACTGTATAAGGGTTCCTCCTTTGTACCATGTAGGAGGAACTGCAGATGGGATTTATTTAGCTGAAAACAAGCCAGCATGGACAACATTTAAAAGTTTTGCTTCCCAGCTCCGATGGCACAACTAAGGGAAATGGGCCAAGGTGATGCATCGCCAGGGTTGCCTGACCTGCCAATATGGTCAGGCCTGAAAAGAGAAGGTTCACTGTTGTTTGTGCATTGGACTCTCTGCTTACACGTTTGTTGTGTGTAGGTGGAAAAAAGTTCCTGCATTTCAGGATGCTTGGATGAGGTAGATCACTGCCCCCAGCAGTAAAGCAGTAGGTTACTGCTTTAAAAAATAACCAACTACCAGAACTGGTAAGTCTGCCCTGCCACCCCTGCAGCTAAAAGCCACGAGGGGTTTCTTAAAAGCTCTTGAGATTGACGCCACAAATATAACACAAAAAATTATTAAAAGTCAACTGGTTTGAGATCTAGACTCCTCTAACCTCATACTTAAAGTGCTCTGCTATTAACTCTCTGAAGATGAGCAGGATGATTTTGACGGGATGGGATGGGAATGAACACCATGGCCTCCTCCTCAGCACCGGGGCTACAGTTCACATGAGGACTGGTGTCCCAGCAAGAATACATCCCCTGTTACTGGCTTCAGTCTCTCTAATTGATTATTCACAAAGAAATTACATTAATTGTCAACCAAAGGTGAGGCCATCCTCTGCTGCTCATATGGCCTGCAGGGCTGTCAATGTCCAGGGGACACTTCCAGGAATGCGCCCACGACTCTGTTTTAAGGCTGGGCTGGCAACTCGCTCCATGGTCAGGCAGCTGGGAGAAGAACACTTTTGCATTTCTCTTCCACTTCTGGATGCAGGCCAGAGATTCAGAAACAGCTTGACTAGGCCAGCACCATCCTAGTGCCAGGTACGATTGACACCGAAGTCAGTGGCAAAGCGGTTTCGGTGGAAGAGCCGCGGGCTCCTTGTTGGGCTGCAGGCCGGGCGGGAGCAGGGGCTGCCTGTCGGCCGTGGCCAGCGGGAGCCCTTCGGAGCAGGAAAGAGCTGCTCTGGATACCGAGTTAGAAGTGGTCTGTACATCAAACGCTGACCATGCTGGACAGAAGCATTTCTTCTTTTAGCACATAGACACGTGAGTTGAGCTTCCCGGAGATGTAACGTCTGTGAAAGAAAACAGATCCGAGGCCCACATATAGTGGGAAAGAAATTTAGAATTTGGCCCATGGCAAACTGCTGTATAATACTACTTATTTTGGTGTCCTTTGTCATTGTTCACTAAAATTCTTCTGTGAGATTCGTCAATAGCTTTGAAATATGTGGAAATCTGCTCAGCATGCTGAGCTATGGTGAGTGGATAGGAACAAGACAGAAAGAAAGAAAATTCACAAATCATTTCCCTATGTAAGTGGTCAGCTCCCTCTTATTTGGCTTGATTAATCTGAACCACCACAGCCCTCGGAAGAGAAACCTTGCAGCTCTCCGCTCTCACAAAACAAAGGCTGCTCACTGAAGTGTTCAGGTACTCAGTTACATTCAACACAAGCTAATTCACTTATCTTCAACAAGTGGGCTATTGATTTTTTGCCTGATTTCTAAGCTGCCCAGGGCTTTCTGAAGTACAACAATACCATCTTGCATTGGAGAAAAAAAAAAAAAAAAGGAGGAAATTCAGTGGAAAATATCCCTTTGCTCACCAGTAATTAGGATGATTTCATGTTTACTTAGTTCTGTCAGTATATTCAGCATGCCCACGGTTTAGGAAACTTTCACAATGCTGTTTCACTTGCCTCTGCTGTATAACTTGATACCAGAAACTGCATTCTACTTATTTCCTGGCTGAAAATACTACAGATCGTTTTTCCCCATCAAGAGAAATTGTCCAATTGCTAAGAGTCATTTGCTAATTGTGCTACCCATGTCCTTTCTGAGGCACAGAGTCAGACTTTCATGGCTTTTATGGTGAAAAATGAAAGGGCACGTGATTCATGCTGTTGTGGTAAAAATATTAAAATTTAAAAATAGATTTAAAACCGTAAGTCATACCTCCTACTCTGATATGATCATCTCAATTGCACTACATCCAATAAATCAGCCTTTTAGAAGTTTTTATAAGACAGGTGTATCGTTGCTTTTGCCCCTATAAGTACACAGAAAGGCTGAAACGCATATTCACACTTTCAGGATTTAGATACAAATGAACCATAGGAAAACTCATCAGTTTTGAATGTGTCAAATGAGCTTTGTTCATTTGCACGATGAAATATGCTTGTGCGAGTATTTTTTTTTACCTTTCGTGTCTGAGCTTTAAGATATATTTAGCCTACATTGTAGCAAGCTGTTGTTAGTGCAGGTCATGTACTGTTATTGTGAAGCCTGTAATAGAGAAAGAACTTAATTTACAGAATAAAGCCTTAATAAAGATGACTGGATATTGTATTGCTGAAAATGGATTTATAGATAAAACTGGCCTAGTAAGCCAATATACTGTAATTAAAGTAATTTTCCTTTAAGTTAGAATAATCTTAACAGTAGCTTGTAGTTTTGAGGGATGGGTTCCTACAGAGGTGAAACAGAGTCCTAAATTTACATAGCAAAGAAAAAAAAAATCACAGCCACAACCCTTGGTCTTAAAGCACAGTGGACTAACAGGTAACTAAACAGAAGTGTCAGGAAATCTTCCAAGCCAGGCTTTTCCTTATGCTTCCTCACTGGGGGAGTACTTTATTTTCTCCATTTTTTTCCCCTTTTGTCTGCTACCCAAAGTACATCACTACTGGAAATCTACATACAAATGTAGCCCCATTTACGTATCTGTTAGATATCATTTTTTTCCCATTTTTTTTTTTTATTTTTAGCTATATGGTCCTGGTCTCCAAATTTGGAATTTCATGGTCTTTTTGCTTCACCCTCATACTCCTAAATTGCAACTAGGAAAAAAAAAGATATTTCCCCTCCTGTCATGTCTCAGCAGGGAGAGATGGTGCTGCATTTTCTGTGACAAAGACGGTGACAGTGACAGCTTTAGAAAGCCTGACAGGCAGAAGCTCTGACCTGTGAGAGCTCTGCCAGTACCATACAGAATCTTTGCACGGCAGAAGTCCATACACCATGTGCGTTGTTCCGAGCACTGGCCCCCAGTGTATTTAGAGGTTTCTGCAGCATGAAGGGGGATTCAAAGAGGACAGGCTTTTCACTTGCACATGGGATGTGTTTCTTCCTACCAACCATCTATCCTTGCCAGTTTGTTAGCTCAACTCTTTCTATTTGCTCTTAAAAGCCACATTTTCCAAATAACAAACACAAACTCGAACTGTATCTACCCAGCTGGTCGATGGGAGAAGATGACACTCTCACAGACCCGTAATGCAGCAAAGCCAGCCCGTAGCTGAAGCAATGCATGATCCCCCATACGCTCCCTCAATAGCTGGCGGTGGGGGGAGGAACCTGTCACCTCTAATACAGTTCTAGTAAAGATATCTCCTCTGTTCTCTTTGTCAAATTGACACACACAGATATTTCAATCTATACTTCATGGTTAAAATTGATCCTACTGAGGATGTGTGGCTTGATCAAACTCGTGTAGGACTGAATCAAACGGGATTGGTGACAAAAAATACCTGCTGTAAAAGAGAAGGAAGTTTTTCTTGTGATAACAGGGAGCTGAAGTCTTGGTGAGGGAGAGACAGGGCATAAAAAGTTCTAGTGTGACCAGTTTAGCATAAATAAGCCAAATATCACTAAAACCAGGCAATATACAAACAAAAATAAACAATATATATCTCCATATATAATTCCATGGCTTTGAAAATTGTGACCTTTTATACTGTCTTTAAAATCCGTGTATTTTCAATTCCAGCCCTACTGTGCCAACTGTTAGTTCACAGCTCTGTGCCCGCAGAGGGATGTGAGAGCGTGTGTGTGCGCATGTGGGTCTTTTAAGACCTAATGAGCTCTGCTCATTTAGGATAAAGTCTTAAAATAAATAGAACCATAAGTACAATAGAGGTTTTGGAGTGGTGATCCAAAATAACTGTGATTCAACAGCATTTATCAGAGATAAAAAAGGTAAAATTCAATATCGTATAAATACAGCTAAAGAAGTGCTGCATTTAGATTAAATTTAATATAGAAAAAATGACAGTTTTTATTTACCTCTGTGTAGTCATAACGTAACGTTAACTGGATCATAATTTTCAAATTATAAAGGATCTGACCAGACAACTAGTATATTATTAGCTTGGCAAACAATCTTAAATTTAGTGAACATTTCAGAATCAGGACCTGCTAGCAAAGACTCAGCTCCTCAAAAAACTTCTTGGGCATCAGATCATACCTTTACATTATTGTACATCTGAGCTTTAAAAGATAAGTTTCAGAATATATTCTATAACTAAGGTGTATTCTGAGAACAATTTGAATAATTGCCACAAGGGAATCCAGGGTTGCCAGTCCAGTTTCAATATTCTTTCTGTCATAAATTTGCTTGCTTCAGCTGCTTCTCCCACTAAACTGTACTTGGCTGTTGTTTTGATGGTCATTTTGTATTTTCATGCCAAAGAACAATTATTTTAAACCATAAAAAACCCTCCAAATGCTGGTGTAAAAAAGTCATTTCACATTGGTTCTGGACCTAGAATAAGGTATGCTAGTTTGGGCTAAGATCCTGAAAGCAGCATATCCTTACAGCACTACAGCAGGGATGTAGGAATCCCAGGCTTACCCAGATAAATATTAAGAAGATGGAAGAATATAATAAGGCTTTTATAACACCGATACAACCAAACTGAAAACAAACTGAGAAGTAAAAATACATATGATAATTCAGGTAAGATATAAGTTTAATAATAAATTCTGCACTAGTGATAAAAATAACTACTTTGATCTACAGATATTTTGAATTCCCTCCCTTGGAGATAAGGATAGGATGCTCAATTACTGCTGAAAATCCGAGATGACAAGAGCATTGGGACTAGTTCACTGACTCCACATAGACAGGGCTGATGGCCCAGTGGTGACCAACTCCTGCTTCCCTTTAGCAGGATTACAGTTCTGCCTCTCTATTCTTCTTGTAGTCTTAGAATTACTATCTCATTTCAGTCAGAAAACAGATGAGCACATTAAATATTTGGCATAAATATAAATGCTGTAATGCAATTTATTATTTCTCCTTCCATAAGGATTTCTAGATAAGAACCCTTCAAAACTCAGTCAGAGAAGTTTTAGTCTATTAATCATCAGCAGGAGTTCTAATGATAGTTATAAAAATGTGAATTATAGGCATATGTCTAACCAGTATGGATTTTGGCAAAATAAAAAACCATAAGATGCTCTCCAATCCATTATTGCCCACAAACACAGGAAAAGACAATATAACGTGAACATTTGCCAGCCATATACCACAGAAACTTCCTGTAATAGAGAGAAAAACTAGAGTAATCTGATATTCTAATCTCTATAACCCATTGAAAAATGCAGTTTTATTAACAGCATCTATCACATGTCCAAAAAAAGAGTTTAAAATTGACAGGAAACAATGACCCTTGAAGGACTAGAACTGTTACACAGAGATAATTTAGCTAATCATTTAATAACATACAGTAAAACTCAATGAGGAACCTTAGCACACCTAACGTATCATTCAAAAAAACCCTGTCAAAACAACCCCACACAAGAATATTTACTGCACTTACATACACGAGCCAGGTTTCAAAATTAAGCAGGTAAATTGTGTGCACAATTTAGCTGAATAAATTATATTTCGGATTTGGAAATCTAGCACAAGGAGTCCCTGTTCTCCCTCCTTGCCATTCCCCTTGGGGCAATGGCAATCCCAGGCTAAGAAGGTGTGTTAGAAACATGTGCAACTTAGAAGCACTTATCTCATTTTTGAAAGTGACTCAGGCAGTTGGAAGTGTATAAACCACCAAAATTTGGTAAGATTCAGGAACTTAATTTTCAAATTAGGAATTAGGCTCTTAACAGACTTACATTTTAGGCACCGCTGACTGTATTTTCAAGGGAGTTTAGGAACCTATGGGCCTACTGGTATTTCCAAAACAATGTGTGCAGTGGCTTACCTTCCCGGGCTGCTTGAATTTTGTTTAGAAAATCATGAGATGCTTATCTCTAGCTCCAAGTGCCTAAACCATTTATTTTATAACATAGTATCTAATAATTTAGGTATATCTGCTCTTTCTGTTCTCCAAAGAACACTGAAAGCACCACAAGGCAGTCAAACAGTAGCAGATGACTACTTTCTCAGTTTTTCATTCTAGTTGAAGGACCTATAAAATAGACCCTCACAACTCTTCAACCTTTGCTAACATGTTATTTGTGCAAATTTTAGAAACGGGTTATCAAGTTAATAATAAGTTTTACAAAACAGCACCAACTTCTGTGATACAAAGTAAAACTAAAATTCTAAATTTCCCACTGTCTAAAAGACAGCCTCCTAATAGGCTCCTGCTCTTTGTCTGGTGTTTAGCTGATGCTGCAAACTTATATAGCAAAGTGAAACATGGACTGTTTTTTCTAATAAAAAACCTGAATGACATAGCAAAGCACAGCATGGCATTTTAAACACAGCAGTACACTCAAGACCTGAGACCTGCATAGTCTGATATTCCTAGTATTAATCTCATGTCTCTACTTTTCCACAAATAACTTAAACAATCAGTTAATAAACACGTTATTATACAGTTACCTCAATCTTTTCTTCTTTCCAAAGAAAGAACTGGTGCTGATTGCTATTCCAGTTTGCAATTTTCATCACACTTTTTTTTTTTTTTCATACTATTCTTATTGGTACATCCATGCACACCCTTGCTTTACACTGAACTATTACACACTTCTGCATTATGAGGTCTGCGTAATTAACTGAGGATTTCTATCTACTGCTCTACCTTTCCCTGCTCCCTGGTTACACAGATGTCAAGGAGAGCCTGTGCTGCAACCTTTGGACTGGTTGATTCCTGGCTGCAACCTACAAAGAAACGGTAGAACAAGAGGACGCGATTTGGTTTCTGGTTCATGCAGGACACAGATGCAGGCAGGATGTGATGTAACTCATCCTACCAACAGCAAATTTTCCCAGACAATCTGTTCTACGTGGATGCTTCATTGTTAAAGTAAATTGCAGGGGTGCCTGTTTCCCAGCACAGATGACCACAGCTGCAAGCTACAGAAAGACATCTCCACAACCTGTGGCCTGTTGGTGGTTTTCTACCACCTTTCTGACAGCCACTAGCCAGAACTAACACTGGTTACTGCTCTCCTGCTCATCATTCTGCCTGCCTTTATAGGGAATACAAAAGGACGCAATTTGGTGTTCAACATTTGGCATAATTTATATCCTGCTGTAGGTCTCATTTCCCTTTTAGTCATGCTGTTGTGGTGCTAAAAAACAAAGCTCTTGTGAGATACTATCTCTTACTCTGATCTAAAGAATTACCAATGTAGTCAGTAGCCTGCAAACCTACGACATGGATTTCTACGTTTCCTGGGATCACCTTTGACTATATAATGTGTGGTTAAGAATCAGTTTTATCAGAGATAATTTATTGAATATTTTGGAAAAGAAGAACATAAAAAGGCAGCATTTAGTCTTTTTTTCCTAGATAAGCCTATCATATGGGTAGTGGAGGTGTAGGTGCATGTATGTACATGCAATAGGTATTACGGGCAGAAAATGATACTACACACACATCTGCTTCAGAGGATGGAAAAATTCTTCCCTTCCAGGAAACAAAACAAATATGTAAAAAAACACAAGTAAACAAAAGCAATGTCAGCATCTCACATTATTTATGATTTAGCAAAAGTGGGAAAAATGCTAGTTTGAGTAGAACGATTTCATACGGCAGAAAAGAGACGGAGAAAAGACTGTTAAAAACAGTCACAGGAACTCACGGACATGCTCTCTCCCCCCATCTCACAGGTCTGTCTGGGGGAAGGGGACAGGGATGAGGGATTCATTACACACAGCCGTCTCCTTCAGGATGAACGGTTCCTATTTGCATCCAGGCAAGTTACAGTTGTCCTTCAATTCTTCAATGAATACACATCACTGTTTATTAATCTTAGTATAATTTCAGTAGTAACCACAAGGTGCTAGACACTGTCAACACTCGTTAGCATTGACCAAAGGCAGAAAAATTGAAAGGGTACCTTCTCATTTTACAGGAAACTTATCCACTACAGGACTGTGTAACAGTGCAGCAGTGTCCTAAGTCAAGGGTTACACATCACACTCTGGAAGAGATGTAGGGAAACACTGCAAAGCTGGACTTACATAGCTGTACCAGTCTCTTCCATTAAAAAAGTTACTCTGATCAAAGTTAATACTGCCTTGACGTCCTCTTTTCCCTTAGAAAAATGAAAACAAAACAATATTAAAAGTCAAGCTATGTAGTGTACCAACAGGTGACGTTTCCCAGCGAGGTGAATATTGTTTACAGCTCTCTCAAGTCTGAGTGATTGCTTATGGGTCTTCCCAAGATGACTAGCTCGTGAATCATCTTTGTGCCTATATTCCACAAAAATCAACATCATGAGTCTTACCGAGAAACAAAAGATAATTAAGGTACCAAGTGGACACCAGACTGGATGGCATTATGAGTGCATATTTGTGTATTTTTCTGTACGATTTTGTTTAATTTGGACTTAGCCTTCAGTGAAAGCTAAAGCAGCAGGGCAGAATTTAAACCCTGTTTATATGTTCCAACTTACACCACCTCCACTTTCCCCGGGTCAGACCTCACACCAGCAGGATCTGCTGTGTATGAACGGTACACCAGTAAAGCAGACGAACGTTCATCAGTGAGTAGGTTAATACCGTTGAACTGATTCAACTTTAGCATGACTTGTTTTTTAACCTGCACTCCAGGAGGTGTCTATATATGAGCCTCTATACGCTATACGGCGCTTACAGTGCATTTTAAAAAGCTACTCCTTTTATAAGTTAAAACCCACAGTACATTTTTAACCAGTTCTTGAGTATTCTAAAAGGAAATGTTTTCTGTTTCCAAGCCAGAACTGGTCATTTCTTTTACAGAATATGATGTTTGAAAATCAGTTCTTCCTATTATAGATTTCTACCTCAGCTTGTAGAAAATCCATGATTCCCTAAACATTGGTCTTTGAAAGCACATTGACTAAAATCTTCATGCCTAATTCATGAAGTGTAGTCTGGAGATTAGTGGAGCTGGACATAGACCAGGAATACTTTATCATATTCTAATAAGCAGAGGCTGAAAATTGCATTTCTAAAGCTACAGTATTAAAGGGCACACTGCAAAACATGACCCAAACATAACTCAGTAGTTCTACACTGTCTGTAAAGGCTTTGATATGATAAAGTGTGCTGACGAGGGGAATAAACACAACTAGAAATTTCTGTATTTAAGAAGAGGGGGAAAACCAGCAAACACTCCATGTATACATCAAAGTGTATATTGTATATTATAAACTCATATAATGTGATCCCACTGGAACAACCCTTGTACTGTTATCGATTATTTGAACACACCACAGAACATCATTGCAATAACATAAAATTAGGCTTATGTAGCAAACGTGACAGTAAAAAAACGCTAGTAAAAATAGTCTGTAAGGCTAATGTAGTCATTACCATAAAACTCTTAATGACATCTTGCCACACGATACACCAGAAAAATGTGAAAATTAAAATTATTAGTGGAGAAACATAAATATTTTTTACTTATGTTGTTTGTGTTATTTAAAAAGTAAATTGCTCACTACTCCTTTGCTGTTGGGTTGGTTTGGTTTTTTTTTTGTTACAACATAACTAGATTAAAAAAGGAATGATATATGCCAAGGTTTCTAATTCCACCCCAGCAGGATCTGTGGGTAGCAGAAGACCCTGGAAAAGGATCTTTTCATATAATAGAATTTTCTTTTCATATAGAATGGTAAAGATAGACATGTCTCCCATCTCCTGTCTCCACCGGCGTATATTACAGTGTCAGCGCCTATTTTGGGAAGAAGACAGGCACCAAACAGCCCTGGGTCAGGGAAGTACCACCAATGGCACTGGAAAGAAAAAACCATAGAGCACTGCTCTATTTCCATACATCTTTTCCACCTATGCAAGTGCAGATTCAGCAGAGTATTTCCAGGAGAGGCACCGCAGCATGAGGCAGGCGAGAAGGCTGTGGCAGAGGAATGGGGGCACCCACAGCAATTCCCGCTCAGCCAAGCACAGTCACATCTCCTAAGGCAGGGGTGTCAAACTCATTGTCACCGCGGGCCACATCAGCCTCACGGTTGCCTTCGAAGGCCTGAATGTAATTTTAGGACTGTATAAATGTAACTGCTCCTACATTTGGCCCTTCGAAGGCAACCGTGGCCCCCGGTGAAAATGAGCTCGACACCCCTGTCCTAAGGCATCTGTGCCTGAAACTTTGTCATGCTTCCTGTCCCTTTGTCTCTTCCCTGTTTCTTCACATCTTAAACCTCCATAGAAGTCCAGCCCTATTTACAGCAGTCTCTAGCTTTGGTACCTTGCTCTGGTCCTGGGAAATTTATAAAGTAAGTACAAGACAGGATTTCCACAAGTGACTCACTGAGTTTTTCCCAGGCATGAAGATCAACCTTTTTTTATATTAAAAAAATGGTCCCTCTAGAGCGTAAGGAATTGCTACAGGGCTTTTATTTTCCACTTCAGCAGTGGTCATGGTGCACACAAAACTCAAACAGGCAGGGATGTTGTATTAAGAAAAAATGAAGAGATAGAACAAAGGACTATTTGGTCAGAGCTGCTAGACTTGGAATGAGTGAAAACCATCAGTCACAATGACCAACAGACCCTGGCAGTATAAACAAGGTGGAAATGATAGTCAATAAAATCACAATTAGGTACACTGAGTGTCAGCGTTCCTGTGTGCTCACAATCAAGGAAATCAATAACTAACACTGAAAATTCTCCACTACTTGCTTTCATTTTATATTTTCCTTTTTTTTTTTTTTATTTGGCTTCCCTAGCTGATTCCACCAAGAATATCTTTAACAAAAAGCAGTTCCAAATACTGGCTATGGTGCAATAAGAGCCAAGTATAAGAGAACTAGGGAGGCCTATTGGTTACTATTAAAATTAAAGGAGAACCAGTAAAAACAACAGGTTTACAAATAAGTTAAGAGATTGAACACGGTTCCTCACACCCAGCTTATAGAAAGGAAGCTGTATAAGCCGGCAGCTTTTATTGCTCCAAAGCTCCTTGCCACAGAGGAGTCTTCAGTGTCAGAAACTTACTGAGAATTAATCTACCTGCTAAAAAGTTAGAAATGGCGTATGTCATGACAAAAACCAACAGACATTCACAGTACAGACAACTGCTGCTACTTGCAGGAAACCACTTCTCGCTTGGCTCGCTGCAGGCAGCACGTGACGTATTCTGAACATACATCATTCAGAGCCATATCAAAGAACTCCTCTCCGAGTGTACAAAGGTTGAAGTGTTGAAAACAGATGGCTGTAGATCGGACCCTTAATTACCAAAGGAGTGAAAAATATACACTGCTTTAACTCTTCTTCAGGTATATTTTTTAATTAGCAGTGTGCATAAACCATCCACCTATAAAAACTGGTTCATATATTTTGGAAATAGTCACTTTTAGGCAGGAATTGTACCTTATTTAAGATAATGCACATAAATGCATGTATATGACAGAAACTTAATGATTTGAGTGGTTCCTGACAGCAGTGAGTTGCTATATTTTAGGATATTTCACTCTTGCATGAGAAAGGCTTTGGCAGAAGTTTTGCACCACAGCACAGACCAAGAAGGGTCCTATCTTTTGCATAAAAATGAAATCCTTAATCTTAAGCTGTATAAGCACAAGATATCAGCCATGACAAATTCCCTCCTCTGTCTGTGACATTTTCCTCTTGCTGTTTTCCATACATAATTGGTACAAATCACACAATACATGAAAATAAAAAAAATAGCATTTTGCCTGATCTGTGTCCGTTTACAGTAATGAGAGAGAAAAAGTGAATGACTCTTATAATGACATTTTATAGCTTATTTCCAATCAATAAGACAGTTATTCTGAAAAATTCACATAAGTTCAGAATCAATTATGAATAGAAAGGAAAATGAAAAAAAGGTGGATATTACTGGCTTGAGATTTGTTCATTTGAGAGCTGTATTTTTTCCATCTTGCAGACTTTGTAACTGCTGCAGCATGGCTGAGCTCTCCAATAAATGCTTCTACAGAATTGTTCACCATCCTCAGGCCTCAGTCTGGTAACTTAAAATTGAGCATATTTACTTCCAAAACTCATCTACTGCATTTCCTGTGAATACTAGATGTTAATGATATATTTTTAAGTGCTTTATATATTAGACTACTGTGAAATACAGCTGTTGCTACAAGGATTTTTTTTTTATTTTACGCTCCTGAAAAATAGATAATTTAAACATTCAGCACACACACATAAAAAAGGGGGGAAGTGTTGAAGGTGATAACAATTGAAACTCAAACCAACAACCACAATAAAGAAACCTTAATTTTAAAAGCATGACTTCCATTCGGTGAGCAAGCTGTGGAGGAGAGGGACAAGGAGCTTACACTGAAGTGAGTGTAAATGAAATGGGAGAGATGTCAGTAAAAGTTTTCTATGCAGCAAAACATCCTTGGGATCACTGGGGAGAGAGAGACGAAGGGACGAATCTTGTTCCTTTTTCAGAACAAAGGTGCAGAGTGGATACAAATCAAGCCATAGTGAAATTAAGCTCTGCTTTAAGGTGACACAATTAATTTGTATTAATAATAAATACCACACAGAAGCCTCCTACCAAGTGTGGTTACCATTTGGCCCTATAGTTCATGTTTTCTTATAATTAAAGCAGAGTTAATCACAACATTGCTTGTGCCCTTTTTGACACATTAAATAATATTTGTAAGTTTTAAACACTCATCCACTTTGGATATTTTATCATTTCAAACAGGAAAAGGTTCTGCTTCACAGTCCCAAGAGTCTTCTTTCTTCAGCCTCTAGTGCCCCCAGAATGCTAGAAATTATGTCTTTCCAAGTAAATGTCCAAACACATAATGCTTACAGCAATTAGCTTTTTTTTTTTTTTTTTTTTAAATTTTTTTCCTTGGGGAGGAGGAAAGGAGGGGCAGAAAATAACTTCAATTTTAATGATGACATGTACATCATTAATATAAAATTCACCATTCTGAATATAACATTTGACCTGAAAAATTGGGGTCCAAGATTCCACAAGTGCCACACTGAGGAGCTGACCTTATAAAGCAATTTGAACTTTTTTGCTTTTATTAAGGATATTAGAAGGAGGAATAGCATTTGGAATTATGATTCCTGAAAGAAAAAGTAAAAATCTTAATTTTAAACTTTAAAAGTATCCCTGCCAATCCAGGGACACTCTTAATGAAACATAGGATCAATGTGATTTCAAAATCCTCTCCCGCTCTCATAACTCTCACATTTCAAATACCAATGAGGAGCTAAAATGAATTCAAATGGGCTCTTTTCATCCCATAATAACAGCAAAATTTTGATTCAAACTTATAACTATTTTGCATCTGCCCCAAAATAAGTATTTTATAGATAGAAAAAACAGTAGTGCCTTAGCAAGTTCTGCTTTAACAAGATGCATGCTGAAGTCTTAAGGATTATCAGTAATGAAGGAAAAAAAAAACAACTTAAAGGACCAAATGACAATGTCTTCATTTGTCAATATGCTTGGTAATAAAACAAAAAAAATACAAATCAGAGTGCTAAATCTCCCAATCTCCCTATCTCTTTTGAACTCTTTCTATTTGAACACTTTGAGCCCTATACCTGTTCGAGATACTATCCACATTCACAGATGGCAAGACCTTTATTTGCCATGAGAATTACAGCTAACTGCATGGCTATAGGAGCTGCTCTTTAATAAAAATATCAAATATCACAATACTCATAATGCAGCTTTAAGACTTAGTAAAATCAGAGTCATAAAACTTCTGTTCACAGACATTTGAACACACTGTTTATGCTCAAACTTCTTCCTCTACACAATTCTTTGGAACCTCAGAGATAGATTGTGATAGAAAATTTCTGGCAGTTTAGTCTTCTGATAGGTCTTTTCACTAAATTCTCTCTATTTGCCTCTTAAAGGAACTTACAATCTGTAACTCTAGTCTGAGTGGAAACATTTCTGTATTTTACTATGAGGATTTATATCATGTTAACAACACAAATATGCAATATGTATTCCTTTCCTGATTCCTTTCTGTGCAGCTTCTCATAAACCTTTAGCTGCTTTGGCATTAACTACTGAAATGCTAGAATTACAACCATGCCATGGAGCAACTTGGGTGAAGCAGAATTTATCCTATAATGTGCAAATGCATCCCTGACAGAATTTCCAGTGTGAACTGAGACCTCAAAGGACTTTCAACAATGTCAAAGGAGCACTTGTATGGAGAAGACACACACAGCTCTCTGTTTGGTGATGAGGCAGTAACCAGCTTTAGTTCTGATAAGATGCTTTACCTGAGGTATTCAATTACATCCCTACCAGACTGCGCTGAAGGAATATTTAAAGTCTGCTTTGTCCTTGACTCTTGATTCTGCATGTCAAAAACACTTAACTCAAACCCTTTTGGATTACCAATACTGCATTAAGTTCATTGACTCCTGTACCGGATTATCCAGGACCAGATGAACTGATATCACACACAGAGATATCGATGCTGTCCTAATATGCAACAAAACCAGCACAGCTTTATAAACATTTTAAATTTGGGGGAGGGTGAGCGGGCTGGGATAGAATAAACGGCTCTCTCACACAACCTGCAGTCAAGTATTTTATGGAACCCTCCCTTGAAATTATTGTGAAAATTCAGAAATTTAGTGAAATAGGTAGTTCCTTAAGAAAATACTCTGGTTTATGAAGCTACAGAACAGTCCACACTAATCTACAGCTCCCCTTGCTGGGTCAGCTGCTGAACTGCATTCAAACGGTGGCACACAAATAAAGGATTTTAAACACTTAGCTTTACAAATTGTGCACCATACACGTGCTGTTGCGCACACCGAGCCTGTGTGCTGTACACGTTGCTCAGAGATGGAGCTTCACCAGCGCAAGACAAATTTTAGACCACACTTCAGTGCTGAAGCTGAAGAGACAACTTAATCAAAAAGCAAAAATACAGACCATTTTCCCTCTGCCTTCTAGGTTCCTGCAAACTTGCTTGATTATCACAGGCAATCCTCACTTTTCATTCGAATCCCTTCCACTCAGAAAGATGTCAATGAATACAGTGGCATTCAGAATGGTGATGAATGAGACTCAAAATCCGATAACAGCTTTACTCAGAAGAATAACCGGGCCTTGGTTCTTTACCAGAAATGAGTGTGCCACAACACGTTTTGCTCAGGCCTTCTCCAGAGTTAGTGGTTTGTGCTCTTGCAGAAAACTAGGTACTGCGACTGTTCGTCAGCCCTGCAGGTATCATCTCAGTACACCCAATGGGGCTTTTGTGAAGCACTTTAGATCTGTCATCAGTTATTCAGATACACCCATGAACACACTGCAAAGGTTTTTTTTTCTTGAAGTGTCTTGATAATTTTTATAACAAAGAGTAAAAACACACTCTATATCTCAGTTAACTGATCTCTAACACAACACTAATTGCTTAGACAAAGGATTCAATACAATTCCTCATTCCAAACGCAAGGTACTCAGGTAGCAGAACTGAATGACATTTGGATGGAATTCCATCTACAGAAATACTTTCTACTCTCTTGACCTCTCTGGTTGTAATTAGCATTTTCAGGTAAATCAGAGTGTCTCTTGTGTTTTTGTCTGGACAAATTTATCTTTGTTATTTATCTTGACATCACTTGGCAATACAACAAATAATAATATGGTTAAAGTGCAAATGACACTGCAGCAGTTCTGACCCAAATGTGAGACTACCATGTTGGTTCGGATACCAGTGCAGACACAGGTGTACAACACACATTGAGGCAGAAGTTTTGTAGGAAAAAAAAAAAAATCTATCCAGGGAAAATAATAACATAGGCAATCATATCTTCTAATAACATTTTTTATCTGAAAGTAGTGAAAATTTGGAAGCATGATATATTTTTGTGGTTAAAACCAGTGCATATAGACATACTGTAATTATGATTATTTGTTTGGATAAGAAGAATTCCTATATTTCTTTCTCCTCAGTGACTTCGGCTTCTTGCCATTAAAATAATTGTTACTACTGACTTCTAAAAAACAACAGAAAAGCAAAAAGAAAGCAAGCATATGTAAGTCAACAAACATACAATTAGAAAATATGGATCTATTTTTTATATGCCTCTGACACCCTTTTGACCATGTATTGACAATTTGTGACCATTTTGCTCAGACTAAACTAATCAATAAGTTGCTCATCCAGAATGTAAAACTGATTTTTTTTTTTACTCTTACAAAATAGATAATTCAGAATAAGATGAGAAGAAGATTATATTGCTAGAAACTCACAGTATGGATATCAACAAAGCAGTAAGATCAAATCACACTGGAACAATAACTTAAGAATTATTACTGCTTCTAGCAAATGAAATAATTTTAAAATATTTTGATGGTTAAAGGTAAATTTGACATATTTGTCAGTTTTCAAAGGAGTTTAGAGTGATTATATTTAGAGGTCAGTCACTTTAAGGTCATTGAAAGACCACGGATTTCACTTTCAAATTAAGAACAGGAAAAATAATAACCAAAACTTCAGACACACACACAGACACACACAAAAGCGACTAGTTGGTACAGGAATTTGTGAAGTTAGTCTGTCATCCACTGAAACAAATCCCACTTACCAGACCTAATTTTGCTGACAAATAACCTTGATAGGTAAAGGTAAAGCACATGGACCATTTACTGCTATTACAAAGTTCTTCAAACTGTGTGCCAACACCCATCCTCTTCAAAATAAAGCAGGGAGCACTAGGTCTTGTGTTACAAAGTATCTGCGATTAAAGAACACTTTCCAAAATTCTAACAATAAATCTAAACCAAAATCAATACTATTAATTTGTGAGATGGATGCTAAAAAAAATGAAAGCTGCCACCATTCAAAAGTGTCAAAACATAAACACAAAGGAAATCATACATGTGCTTTAAAAAAAAAATTAAAAATACCAGGTACAAGTTTTTCTAATCTAAATTTAAGACCCATGTTGCTTATTTATTTCTATGAAAAAGAATACAACAGAGGAATTGTGAATTATGTCACCAGACATTTTCCCAGCCACAGAAATAGTTGGCGTCATGCCCAAGGAATACAATAGCCACATGTTCGCAATCTTTAATTATCCAATTAATGTAGTGCCGTTTTAGCAATTAGTTCAGATGACCATATGTAACTTTTTACAAATAGCTCTTTCTTACTATGACCAGAACGCCAAATGTACCAAGATGTGTTTATATTAAATGCCTAACTTGAACATTAGAAGGACTTCCATAATTACCTACGTTTAACATACTGTGACTTTTGCTATTAGACTCTTTCAAAAATTGATTTGGTTTCTTAAGTAAGGTTGAATTTCGCAGACTTGTTCTTTTGAACCTGCAATCCAAACTCCACATTTTGTTATCTCCTCTAATGGTAAAACAACACAGTCATGACGAGATCACAGCAGACCTGTCAGAAAACAGCTTGGTTCAGTTTTAGTGGATTCTTCAGACAAAAATTGAAAGCCAGCCTGATATAATGTATGAGTAGACACTGCAAAACCTTCATCCCCACAGAATCACAGAGTGTCAGGGGTTGGAAGGGACCTCAAAAGCTCATACAGCCCAATCCCCCCGCTGGAGCAGGAACACCCAGATGAGGTTATACAGGAAGGTGTCCAGGTGGGTTTGAATGGCTGCAGAGAAGGAGACTCCACAACCTCCCTGGGCAGCCTGGGCCAGTGTTGTTACCCTCACTGGGAAGAAGTTTCTTCTCAAATTTAATTGGAACCTCTTGTGTTCCAGTTTGAACCCATTACCCCTTGTCTTACCGTTGGTTGTAACCAAGAAGAGCTTGGCTCCATCCTCCTGACACTCACCCTTTATATATTTATAAACATCAATGAGGTCAGATTTCTTACAAAGCTCTACACACCAACTACTTGCATTAGCCAGCGTGCACCTCCGCATTTTGCCATCCTGCAACACAACCCCGAGCGCACAGTGTGCTCCTGCCCGGTGGAGGGACAGCGGGCGCTGCCGGCCCTGCCAGCGGGCGCTGCCCGGTCAGCTCTGCAAAGGCCATGACCCAAGGCACAGCCAGAGCATCACATCCCTTCATCGACCTGGAGCGGGCTGCAGGAGCCAGGGGTCGGATCTCGGCAGCACGGAGGAACCTCGAGAGACACCGTTGTCTCCTTCCTGTCAAGCCATTACACTTATCGAACGTGATTTAGCTCAGCAGACCCAGTTCTCATACTTAGTGTTATCTCATCCTTTACAGCTGAAGTTACACTCTTCGAGAAATGGAGACAAGGATGTAGATTATATTACACTCTCCTTTTTTGAAGCATATGGCATTGGCCATGGTTGTGGGGAAGAAATTGGCTTACATGCAATCTACATGAAAATTAGGTTTCCTAGAAAGTTTAGATTCAACACATAAAAGCTTTTATTCCTTATGTAAGGAATATTCCCATATGCCTTGCAGTAAGAAGTTCTCTGTATTCTCACTGATGTAGGATCTGGTCCCAAATAAAACTTCTTGTTGCTCCATTGATACAAACAATACAAAAATAGTGTCAAAGAACAGAGACTGGCAGAACTGATTCCCAAGTTCAGTATTTCTATCAGAATGCAATAGAAAGCTGAAGATAAAAGCAAAACGTGTGTTTGAAATTAATACAAAATACTTTGTTTATTACCTGGCCGCCATGGTATTAAGCATTAAACAAATTCAGAGAAAACTATCTTCTGTCACAGTATTTCTCTGCAGCAAAAAGATAAGTTATTTTCTCCTTAGGATACTCCAATTATAATCACTAGGATACATGTAATTGTTGAAGAAGGCAAAGAAAAAAGCAATTGGTGCATAAATACCTTGAATTTCCATTGTTTATACAACTGCATTTAGATGAAGGTATACATATAGAAAGCCACACAGGTCTTTATTTCTCCTTAATTGGCTTCATTTCTCTCTAAGGACTCTTCTAACATATAAAAACTGTAAACATTTTCATGTAAAATTCCAGCAACCTAAATGAATAGCTTAGCTTACATTTTTCTGTCACTATAATTTATGAATACCAAAAACGTTGAATTACAAGGCACATTGTTGTAGATCATTTTATTCATAATAAAGACATTATTTCTGCATCTTTTGCTCTGTCCTTCATTTTGGCTACCTGGCCCAGGGCCTCTTTTACACCAGGGTTTTTAGGAAAACAAATGCAACTGGCTGACCTCTGGTCTCTGATACAAACCGTAGCTTCCAAGATATGTTTCATACCAGCCACAAATCCGCTATAATAGCTGAACATGCGATTTAACAAGACTTGCTAAAGATGCTTCCAGTTACACACCTATAGACTTGAAATACTGGAGGAGCACAGCTGCCTCACTAGCCCATAAGATAATTTCCTTTGACAACAAGGTAAGTTCTATCTAGTCATAAAAAAAAGGTAGTGCTGTCCTGAGGGACAGAAACTTCTGGGGGATAAAACAGCTTTTTTACTGGACTTCTACCATACATTCTCAGACAAAAAGTAATACACCCTTTAAATGCTGGACCAATTTACCACCAGATTCACATGCTGATTAAAATCCAGCCAGAGTAATGCCCTTACGAGAATGAAAAAGCATTAGAAATGAGTGACTCAGTACGTGTTTTGGCCACAGCAACGAACTTTTGCATGCAGATATGTACTGGGACAAGTGAAAATATGTACTGGGACAAGTGAAAAACACCTGGACACGTCCCTTGATGTTAACACTTGCTCTAGCCTGGTCTTTTCTGCAGAAGCTTGTTTGAAGAACACAGGGATAGAGGAGATGCACTTATAAGATTCTTCAAGATTACTCTGATTACTTCCTCCCTTTCAAACACTGAGTATTATTGAAGCCTCTTTTAAAAATTCATACAGTAGAAACATTCTATGCAACTGTAAGAAGAAACTGTCAGACAACATTCCCAATTCAATATTACATTGTGCTTCAAGAAAAGATTTCCATATATTCTAGATTAAAAAGTCTCATAAATAAATGATAATCCATTGCTTGCACTGAAAAATGAAAAATAATTTTCTGTTTGCATTTTACTCCACAGAGAAAAATTTAATCTCTTTTAATATAGTCTTTGTATATACAGAGAAGTAAAAAGATGTAACCTTATGAAAATTGATTTTTTTACATGGTTAAAAATATTTCTATCGGTGTTTATCTAGAAATCTAACTTTTATGAGTGTTGGAATATATCACATATTGATAACTTAAACACATTATTTCAAACAAATTATGATAATGTTCTTTTTTTTTTAAAGAGATGTAAGAAAACCTAGGTTTTTAACACTAAGCGGCATAGAGACAATGATGAAGAAAAGGGAAACCTTCCTAAGAGGTTGCTACATTTGGCCACAGTTCAACAGAAATCTGTTAGTAATTTTATAGAATTTACTGTAACAAGACTTCTATATATTTTACATAAATCTAAATATAAACATATACACTATATAAACATATACACTATATAAACATATACACTATATAAACATATACACTATATAAACATATAGTGTCTATGTTTGGGTATTTATAAATAAATTTACATTTCAAGTAACATGATGTGTTCGTTTTGCACAGAGTATATAGTGCAAACTTCCTATACCTAAATTCACTGGCAAGACTAGAAGTATACTGAGGTTCTTTTAGCTGTTACATGAAAATCAAATAAAATGTTAGCTCTCATAAACCAACTTCAAAAAAACCCTGAACTCTTTTTCTTTTTTTTAAAGATGAAATATATTTCCCTGATAAAGTTTCATTTGTCAGAAAAAAAACCAAAACCCTACATAATTCCCAACCAAAAAAATCCGGTTTGGGCTCTTGTATAAAAAAGCAGCAGAAAACAAGGTTAGATTCACAATTCTGTCCAAGAGGCATCTTCCTCTTGTGATGTGGGAGTAACCTGGTTTAATTCCCTTCTCTGCCGGGGGGATTGGAAGGCATCGCCTGTCTCTGGTTGATAGCTACAGCGGCTGAGGGCCGCTCACTTCTCGCCTTGATACAATTCCACTTTCTGGAAGTAATTAAAGTTTCACTGAAGCAGATACTGAAACCCCAGTGGCCCACTTCCCAGGTAACAGCCACCATCACCAGCCAAGAGGGTCATTCTCACTTTATTTCTCAATTAGTAGTAACTCCATACAAGATAAAAGAGGACAAAATGCAGTCCTATAGCTAAAACGCTATTTTGGCACAGCCATTTAGAGACTTTTCTGGGAGAGGTAGGTTGCAAGACAGAAATTGTGAACCTGCGATAGCAGCTAAGATGTCATTTAGTATTCAGTTTTGTAGGGAATAACTGAACAGTCAGTGTGACAAGAGAATGAAAGGGATTCCCTGCCCTGCTAGCAACCCGGGAGTATTTATCTGACAACCTACCTCTGATGTGTGAACAGTTCCACGGTCACTGAAAATACGGTGGTTCCTTCCATCCTAGAATAATTTACTGTCTTTCTCTAAATCTATTCATGTCCTGTAAAATCCCTGCCATCAGCTACATCTACCACGGGAAAGGAAAGAGCTGCACTGGCCTGTAGCTGCTATTTGGGAGCCTGCATTAACACCTCTTCTAGGCAAAATAAGTACAGGTGGAGGAAGCTGCAAAGAGGTCCCAAAAAACTAGAAATTCTATGACAGATTTCTATTCTGAGATTTGGCCTTGTAAATGACTTCCAGTAAAATACACAGATAGCTATATTTATCTTTCAATGTGTGATGGTATGATATCAGCATTTATCTCACCTGCAACCACATCAGGAAAATACTATGAAAAAAACATGTAATTAAGTTCTAACAGGTTGCTGTCAGCATGCAAATGTAACATCGACGTACTTTCAGGCAACTTGCGTACAGCTATAAGAACTTTCTCAAAATGGTGAAAATTATTTCTAAAATGACAGAAAAGTATCACATTTTCAATGGGAATTCTCACTAATGGAATTATCTCATCACTTCAGGAAGCGCTAATTTTCCTGCTCACTGGAAGCTTAATAAAAATGCTGTATTTTGTCCCTAATTGTGATTAATCAGCGTGGCACTGTGAATGGCAGCGATTCCTTTTCAAACATAGCAATTTTCAAAATTTGGCAAAGCGTACATGTTATGCAAATTACTTCATAATTGTCCTGCACGCTAAAAGAAAGGAACAGAACTCGAGGCAGAAAAAAAACCCCAGGGCATTCTGCAGGGGAAGCAGCGTCCCAGCCAATGCCGGGCAGGGCAAACACCCCATCCAGCTGGGGACACCGCAGCCTCGATCCTGCCCCTGAGCAGCACCACGCGAGAGGCCGTCACCGCTGCTGCTGACAGCGCGCGAGCACACGGGACAAGGGAACCGGCGAAGTGACGGCGCAGACACGGGGCAGGAAGACTTGGCGGAGGTGCCAGAACATCTGGGTTGATCCCAGTAGCTCCTCTTCCATCCCAGTCCCAGCTCAGCAGGCACAAGCGAGCCCGGCCCCTTCCCTGTGGCAGAAGAAGGGGACTCGCAGCCCTGGTGTTCATTGGCACCATTGGGAAGCCTGGAGCAGGCTCTAACCAAACCTCGGTGACTTCAGCAACACTCGGGAAGTACTGCTGCAGTGTCTACACACAGCTAATCCTTTACAAAACTTGTATCAACGCATACCTTGTCGATAAATAAAGTCTACTGCAAAATAAAAGGCAAGAAAAGAATCATTACTTACATAATACACATAATATACCAAAGGAATATACCACAGCTTCTAATAAACACACAGTATTTCTGTTTAATCTTACAAATTTTCAAAGCTGCCCAAGTCAAAAAAGCTGCAATGTCACTGAGTTATTAATTCTTTAAGCAAAATAAAAATAAACTCATATTCTTCTTATAATTAAAGTATAAAATATTATTCAGAGATGCGATAGATCTTCTGACTATCAGAAGCATCATTTTGCAATGCTTTTTCATCCCCAGTGAACAAACATCCTGGTAAATGTAATGGGCCACACATACTGAAAATAAGGCACAAGAATCTCATTGCAATGGCATCTACAGGGTGACGGTATGATCATATGGTCCAGTTTGGATTACTCATCTGTCCCTGAAAGCTAGAATTTTTTTCTAACAGGAATAACAGCTTTCCTATTTTTCTCCTAGCTGATAGAGAACAAAAATAACTAGATCTCAAGTGTAAACACAATATTGCTTTTGCCAAAGCTTATTTGAAACTGGTCCTTAAATTTAAAACATAAAAGTAATCGAGAAAGTTTATTATATACTTATTGAAATCAGTATCTGATGACAAAATCATTTACTCATTCATTTTCTGCCTCTCGTTTCTGAGAGCCCGAAAGTTCTCTTTCAGAAATGGGGAAACGTTCATTCTGGGGTGCACTAAAATGTGGTTACCAAGCAACTCTTCCTATTTCATATTTTTCATAACAGTAAATTTCCAAGGTCCGTAGCGTTTGTTGTCGGTGTTTCTCAACAGAGGGTTTCTGATCATTACTTCAGGTTAAAATGACTTACCATGCAGCCATCTGGTCGCACGCATTAGTACACCCTTCAGAAGTGCACAGATTCACAAGCACACTCTGCGCTGTGCTGCGAGCGCAGCGATGGCAGCACGCACCCAAGTACAGTATGTAAATAAGACAAAGACTAATAACGCCTTCAATCCTTCGAGCACAAAGGCTGCTGTAGTATGTAACATAGCAACACATTTTCCATTACACCCTAAGATTAATAAGCCTCATGGAGACCTGGAAAATCTGACAGAAAACAAGGGCAATACGATGTTCATTTCTGTTTCATTAAACACAGGATGAGCTGATGGATCTCTCCACACTTTGTCACTCCGCACTGTTAATGGCTCTTTGACATTATTATTCACCATGGGTGAGATTGTGTAACCTCTGCTCACACTGGTGAGCATTTACAAAAGTAGTCCCACTGGCAACTGCTTCCGAGAGGTTACCTGAAGCATATGGTACTGCTCAGCTCACGTAAGAGCGGCTGAGCCTGACCGTAAAAAAGTGTTTGTGAAGGATTTTAGCAATGTGCAGATTGCTGGTGAAGGGCACTTCAGTGGATACAAAGGCTTAATGCAGCAGTTTAAAACTCATGTTTTCTAGCAGGCTAAACAGTTGAGTGAAACTTCTTCATCCTCTTTACCTGAATATTTTTAGCTCTGATGTAAGTTTTGCAATGTTTCTTTTCTAAAGCAAGCAAATAAAACAGGGACACTGTGAGGAAGAGGAACACAACACAGGCAGCCAAAAGATGCCTGCACAGAGCGCCAACAGACACCATGCATCATGTGAACAGCCTAGGGAGAGACAAAATAATTTAGACACAAGAAAGTTTATTATTTTTTCTTAATTATGCAATCAGGGGTTTACTTATTGTAGTGTAGTTATAGAACACAGTCATGCTTTGCATTACCTTTCTTTTAGAACTGTGTCATCTTGAATTGGAAAGTAAACAGCAGAGTGGAACACAGCCACAAATACCACAGAAACGAACAAAGAATGGACCATTTCTCTGCATCTTCTTATTTTCATTTGAAGTGACTCTAATGAATGACAATCCCTTTACTCCGCATGCTCTCCCTTGTGAAACTCGGAGCATTACAGAAATGTGAATGAACACCACTGTCCTTGTTCTACAAATAATCCAAACAGGCACAAAATTATGAAACAGCTTTTAGAAGAGATGCTGGACGGATCTTTCCCCTTAACAAATCAAATTCTATTTCCAGCTCACCATAAGTTTATGCATACTTACTTTTTTCCACTTGAAAATCTGACCACCTGTGCGCAATTTACCACGGACCAAACCCAACTCAGAGAGAGATGCAAACAGAAATATTTCTCATTGAATCTGTTCAAAATGGCACTTGTGCAAAGCAGCTCTGACTGTCATTTCTATTCTTGTCTGCGATCTACCACTTGGACAGTTTCAGCATCTCTTCCACTGCTACAAAATCACTACGCTAAGCTGCTAGTCGTCCTTCTGCACCAATCTACCTAATTTTAAGATCCCTATGCACTGATTTTTTTATTTTTTTTTTTTAATTTTAATTTGCAACTAATAAAGAAAAATACCTATGCAGTCCTAAAAAGAAGACGCCGGGGAGGGGAACACAGCGGTCTTACGGAAGTTATAAAACTTGACAGTAGTGAAAGTGAGCAGTGATGTCCAAGTGTTCCTCAATGCCGGTTTGCATGTGCAAACCCTCATGTTTGAATTCAAGTGGCCATGTGGCCTTTCTGCCCAAATGTAAGTGAACAGCAGGCTGAGAATTTCATACAATAGTGATCAATACGTAAGTTACAAAACAATAACGAAAGACATCCATCCAATAAATACAACTAATGAACCAGCTTGAAAAAATGACTATCTGCCTGTAGACATTACACAAATACAAAAATGAAACATTATGTCAAAATAAATCACTGCAGATTATGTGTTCAACTGCACTTTCAGGTTAAAAAAAGCAAAATTAATATTGCAAATCATTCCAATTCCTATCAGAAAACAGATTTTAAAGAAAGCTGTGGCAAATTAATATATAAATTGCATGTTCAAAATTATAAATCAGATTTCCCCAGACCATCATGGTGATTCTGCAAATAGTTTCAGAAATGACTCTGGGTAAGTGATTAGCTTTCTACAGACTTATCAGTCAACTTGAAAACAGGAATTTCTATAAACAATACAATTCACTATATGAGGACTGCTGCATGACTTGCAATACAAATTCTGTTCCGTCTTCAGCAGAATCCACAACTAAAGTGGACACTACCACAACAACAGGCTTTTTGCTGCAGCAAAGAGATGCCTTTTAATGCCTTTAAAAAAGCTGAGATGGAAGCAAAACCTCAAAGGTTTAACTAAGTCTACGTCTGCAACCTAGACCATGAATGGCAACATACCAGGAAATTAAAGTTATGAAATTAAAAATATGGCATACACTAAAGACAGTCAATTCTGTGTATGATAAAGATATCTGGGATTCCTCAGATACATCTAAAACAATTTCATTTTGGTGAGGAACAGGATTAATCAGAGCATAAAAACTACTCAGGCCCACTGGATTGAGTTGTCAGGAAGCAAACATGATGGCCTAAACACCTGGTTTGAAAATATTTAGTCTGTTCTGGAAGATACCCTGGGAAACAATGCTCTGAGATAGAAGGGTAAGGGAGGGTTGGACATGCTTCAAGCGGGAGGTTTTGAGTGCACAGGAACAGGCTATACCAGTGTGCCGAAAGGCTAGCC
>VWYH01001527.1:1812864-2007637 GCA_013399365.1 Pampusana beccarii | reverse complement strand
AAGAAATTCTTTACAGAGAGAGTAGTCAGGCATTGGAATGGCCTGCCCAGAGAGGTGGTGGACTCGCCATCCCTGGAGGTTTTTAAACTGAGGCTGGACATGGCACTTAGTGCCATGATCTAGTAAACAGACTAGAGTTGGACCGAGGGTTGGACTCGATGATCTCTGAGGTCTTTTCCAACCCAGTCGATTCTGTGATTCTGTGATTCTGTGATAAATGTATGTGCCAAGGACTGAGATAGAAGGGTAAGCAGTTAGATACATCACAAATCCAAAACAAATACACAAAGGCTTAATAAGCAATCAGTTCAAGAAATGCAAAACCTCCAGTCCAGAGTCTTCATCCATGAGACAAATTCCAACAATAAAAAAGCAAACTCTTAAAAAAATAAGTAATAACTGATTTCTTGCACTATAAAGAATCTGAAAGGGATAATGCTGAGAGTAAAACCTGAGAGAACTAGAGGCTGATACGAGGAGGAGGCATCTGTTCTGTTCACCTGTAGGCAAAATGCTTCATCACATCCCATTGCCACAGAGGAAAAACATGATGCAAGCCCACCGCTCTTCTCTCTCTGCATATGTATGTATTAAACCACTTTACAGACATGCACTCACACATCTATCTTTGTCATCTGTCTTCGCAAAATAATTCCCTACAGAATACGAACAAGACTGCTTGTGTACCTTAACTTCCCAGAGAAAGAAGAAAACATCTTTTACAAGTGTATTTGCTACTTATGCTACCTAAAGAAATATTCATTTCAATGTCACTAATTTCACTGAAGTGCCACAATAGCAAACCTGTGAAGACGGAACAATATAAAAAATGTAGACTCGAGTGACAGCTGAAGAATTGGGGTGATCTGCAAGAAACAGCACAAACCCAGCAAAGAGAAAAGCAGGTGGATCAGTATCGCCTTCCTGTGTGCTTGGGGTCACCAAGATGAATGTGCCTGAGATTCCTTTGTCCGTTTGTGCTATAATTTCACACACTAAGAACAAAACCATGTTCTCTGATATGCTCATAGAAGTCCCTCTGGAATCAGTGAGAATTACGCGCCTGCATCTAAGGGCAGAATTTGGCCCTAAGTCATTAGTTAGAACTCTCTGCTGAAACCCTACAGAGAATAGGGGGTTTCAGAGGACGATGCGGATCAAACTGATGTAGCACACTCAGAGATTTGCTCTCACAGGAGACCATCAAATACTCAGACATTCCAAAAACCCCATCTGTAAAGACAAAAATCCTTACATGACTAACACACCACATCTGTAGCGGCTGCTTTCAGTTAAAATAGACTTAAGCAGCACTGAAAACAGTGGCATCGTAATCAAACGGAAGTTTAAAGGTGAGAAATAGCCCAAGATTTTCAGATCTACATAGAAGAGCGTGCCAACTCCTAACAACCGTTTCTCATGTAAAGACAAACTCAGTGAAAGAAAAATAACTTCAATACAGCTATTGTACGTATGATGCCCATGTTCATAGGTGGACTCAAATCTGTTGAAGAACTGTTCTGTCCTCAGCTAAAGGATAAGCTTGTAAAGTTATTTCATCAAAATTTCCTGCTAGTTTGGAAGATTTTTGAGGTGCATGTACATATATATATATGTCTGTGTATTTAAACATACATGTATCTATATTTTAGTGTTATTTCCTATTTTCTGTTCTGAAAGAACTGCCTAGGCATTAATGAATGCTACTTTAGTTGTTTATATTACGATCTCATATCTTTGACTTATTTCGAGCTTTAAGTGAGCAGCTGATGCAAAAATAACTACAAACAGTATTCTGCATCAAATGCTTTTAAATTTTTACTATTTAGCAATATTATTTGTGTCCAGTCCTACCTTCAGACAAATGGTTCACTTCTATGATAAGAACAGACTGTTTTATCTTAGATATTTCCTGGGCACTTGCAGTACTCTGGCTCCAAAAAACAAACCCATGCTTCTCATGAACCTTAGCGGTAAAATTTTTCCTTTGTTTTGATCAAGGACTGACAATACTTCAAATTCATACTGCCTGCAAAGTAACAGCTTAAAAAAAATCCACACTATTTAATTCTAAACTCCACTGTATCTGTTGCAGGATAGGCTGGCATTTGCTGTTAAAGCAGAAAATTACAAGATAGGCCTAATTGACCCTCTTGTGTCTTTGAAAAATCCTGTCTGTTGTCTCTAATTGACCCTCTAGATACCTTTATGGAACAATGAATGAATCCTCAGTAAATAATGGACGGTGATGATTAATAGCCATGGTTTAGCTGGACTCTGGCTCATGAACATATTTGTTTGTTTTTATTTTTTTTTACCATCACAGTTCTCTGTATTTCATAAACAAACTATTTCGAGATAACAAATATCCTGTTGTAAATAACATGAAAAGTTAGATAGAATTAAATGCTACCTCATATAATGGAATGAAAAATAGGCTTATTGGCATTGTTCAAAAAGGCTTTCCATCACCACCTTTTCTCATGTTTCAGTAACATGTCATCATATACTCATCTGCTTGATTTAGAAAGGAAAAAAGTTTACCATAATGGATATCCCTCAAAAGATATAATTTATTCCTTTACTATGCATTGTAGTCAATAATAACAACATAATATTTCTTTCTCTTGACTCTTCATTGCAATAAAAATCTATGATACTATGATACTTCTAGATTTGGTTTCATTATAATACTGTCAGAAAACATTATGAAAACATCTCCAAATGTTTCTTCTCTTATTTAATAACTCTAATGTCTAATGTTTTCAGGCTTGTCAAATTATAAACACAAATATGTTAAATTACACCATTACTGTGAAATACCACAAGGAAATCTTGCTGTGTTTTGAAAATAATATTTACAACTTAGTAAAACAACTGGCTTAATGCCAGTCTAAGAAATCAAATGCAGGAACGAACGTTCACATACATCACCTTTCATACGGCACAATGACATTTGGTGGTGCCATTGAAAATCACTTTCTAAAATTCAGCATGACATACTGGCTAGGTCAAGAAAATAAAGGACAAATCAACATGGTCTTGCAATACACGTAACTGAAAATGAGGAAGTTCAAACAAATTCATGTTTCCAGATTTAAGAAATATAACAAAGATAAGCACTCTTCTTTAAATGTGAAAAACATGAGCATAGACTGTGTAAGTTTACTCAAATAGCTGCTTCTGACAAAGTAGTTTAAGCTCAACCTTTCAAAAACAACCAGCTAGGAAAGTTCCACAAGAGCTCAAACAAAAAGAAGCATTCCAGGTCACCCAGCAAAGAAATAGATCATATTTACCTAGTTTCCTACATCCTGAACTCCTGTGAATACAAGCTGGGACTTGTTGGCCTATTTATGAACCTTTTATAGCACTGAATATAAATGTAGGACCTGAGTTTCATTAAGCAGCTTTGAAATGTTCTTACCAACATTAAGAGAACTTAAGTAAATACCATCATAATTTTATCATGGGAAAACTGACTTGACCAAGGTCACAGAGAATATCTGTAAATTTAGCTTTTAGCTAACCCCAGATTATCTAAAAAGACGGCTATTTTAAATCCAGTAACAACAGTTTTCACAGTGGATACCTCGATTAATTGCAACTGAATTGAAATATGAGAAAATTTGCTTTTAAGGCTAAGATTAATACAATACATATTTAATTATGAAAACAAATCTTTGCTTACTGAGATCTGCCTTTCTCTTCAATGCAGTTTAGTTTCCTACAGGCTTCTATCCCGATCTCGGAGGAGAAGGTGTCTCCCAACTGCTGATTCACTGACAGTTGCTCCCATAAAAATGTGAATGCTTTCAGAAAGATTATACAATTTGGGCAAGTAAAGGTTGATGATGACCGTAGTAAACTACTTGCAAATAAGCAATAACTATAGGGAGAGGTTAAATGAGAGGCAAGAATATTTTGCAGTTTCGTTGATTTAGTGTAGGTGCAGCATCCTTCAGAGAACAATCTAAAGAAGCAGCTCGAGTCAACCTATTATTCCTGTTTCAATAGGCAGCAATAGAATACAGTATTTAACATGGTTATAAGTGTTGTATATATACCACTTTGCAAATATCACAGTCACAGAATGGCTGAGGTGTCAAGAAACCTCTGGAGATCATCAAGTCCACAGTGCTCAGAGCAGGGTCACCGGAGCAGGGTGCTCAGTACCATCTCCAGTTTGGTTTTGAATATCTACAAGGATAGAGATTCTGCAACCTGCCCAGACCACCTGTGCCAATTTTTTACCACCTTCAGAGTAAAAAGTTGGTTTATGAATTTTTGTGTTATTTTCAGATGTATACATGGCCTCACATCCAAATAAAAGTAATTTATTCACACACAGCTGTCTAATTTACATGTTTAAGAGTGGTAGTCACTAATGCAAAATAAACTTAGCAGAGAAGATAATTTCCTTGTTTGACTAACAGTCAATATTTGATGTGAATTTATGTAATAATAAACTTCATCAAAATATAAATATAATTATACAAATGTATTTACAACCACTTTAAAAGTTCTCATTTCTTATGATTGAGATACAGTGGAAGATATATATTCTCTAGGGGAACCTTTATGACAGTAGGTAGATTCAGATAAATCATAACACAATTTACTGTAGGAAGTTGTTTGTCTAAATAGTAGAAAACAGTAACCTTTGTACAACTGGGGTTAAACTAATTCTGCTTTAATGAAAAGCAAAATTTACATACAGCTTTGTTACCACAGTAAATAGGAGTCTTAGTCTGTTTCATAGTCCTTCCCATTATGTCTCCAAAGCCTCATCTGTTTCCACTAAAATCACGGTATAAAGCATGTTTTTCTTTTAATATCAGCCAGAATAGAGCAATTCAGCCATTAGGTCTGTTTCAGTGCAGAAAGATGAGAGAGTATAATAGACGCTTATACTTCAAGTAATTTTTTGTTCTCAACAGCATGTACTGAGCCCAAACATTTGAAACTTGATTCAATTAGAAATTTGACTGCTAAAGTACCACATATTGTTTTAGTTATAAGCCTGAACACAGAAATGAAAATTGATTATTTCTCTTCAGCTTCTAAAAATATATATTTAGTTACAGCTGTTCTCTCGGAAAAATAACGTGATATACACAAATGTTTTCATAGTCAGTAACCCAGAACAGTTATAAATGGATTTCCAGGACTTAAGGCTCAATAGTATAATTTTTATCTATCTCTTAAATTAAAAGCTGTTACTTATGGGATGATGGTGAAATAGCTGCCAGTTCAGGATGTCTGACACTTCTCACTTCAAGGCTTCAGTACTGTTGCTCATAACTTCAGCAAGCTCTACTTGTTGTCACTGAAGTTTCCTATTACAGATGTCCGTGTGGGGCACAACTTACATGGGAAAGTTCAGCAGCCGTGCTTCCATCATTTCCAAAAAACCAACAAAGGAAAAATACATTATTTCAGAAGGTTCAAAAAGTTCTTACAACTGTTTTCTGGGAAACCTCCAAGCCCCTAAGGCAGAGAGGGATCTCATAATTCACCAATTCCAGCCCAGGAACAAAACATCCAGCTACTTTTAAGATGCAGTTTGCTAAAATGACTGCATAGCTGGTGTGGGAAAGCCAGAAGCTCTCTCCCACTACTCTAATATTCAATGCAGGAAATTAGAGCTAAGCCAAGAACTACGTAGAGTAAAAGAAAACCAGAACTAAAAGTTTTATGGGAAATAAGAGGGGAACAAAATGTGTAAAAGACTGAAGCTGAAATAACTCGGAATGCAAAAGACAGAAAGAAGGAGCTGAGAGAACACAGGACAAAAGAAGGAAAGGTCAGAGTGGGTCTGGGGGGATAAAGCAATAAAAAGGGATAGGGAACATCACTTTAGTCAAAAACTTGATAGCATACACAATTCAGTTTTGGCACTGTTCTAATTTCACAAATATTTTTAAAATAAATTTAAATATGTCACTAATCAGTCTTTGGTGGCTTACTGAGAAAGAAGCAACCCATTATTACACTTAGAAGTGATTAGTTGAGTTCAAAGGACATTGTCAGTACTTCAAAGGAAAGAATCCAACACCTGCTACACTGTAAGATTTTCAACCCTTCCCTCTGTCCTCTTGCTACCCATTGAATACTAAAATAATTAAGGAATTAAAAAAAAAACCAAACCTCAACTTCAGAAAATACAAAATTTAGATTGTTTTTGAAACTTTAATTCAGTCCCTCGGTGTATGCAGATTGGTAGAAAATTTCTAATTATGAAACAATACTTCACTACATCATTTTATCTCATTTTTTTTGTATTAGCCCAGGTGTTTTTAGCTAATTATTCTGCTAAACATGTCATCATTCAATATACTTATCCATGCCTATGTTTCCAGTGGAAACACTAAGAGGATCATATTAGTGATTATGCTAATATTTCTGTTACTTTCTTTTTAGCATGCCACACATTACATAAATCCATACATACTGTAGCAGGAAACAAGTTTAATAAATAATGCCTCTTCAGTCAAACATCTTGGACTATCCCCAGATCTCTGCTGCTGCCAAGTGACTGATTTAAGAGATGGACAAAAGCAGACACACAAAAGTAGAGATACTATGATTAATGGATGATCCAAATTCCCCTGAACTGCATATCATGACTTAATGTGAAACCCTGAAGAGATTAAAGGCAGGAATTACATTATCATGAATAATATAAAAAAGTGATATTCTGTTTAAAAGCTTTTGAGTGCAAGTGAGTTGAACAAATACATTAACACAGCTTCCAAAGACTCAATCAGGTTGAATATTACCCAGAATTTATTTTGAAATAAGCTTTATATATCTCATATGTGAAGTACAAGTCTATTTGTGACTGGCACTAAAGCTATTAGCATGTAGATGTTAATTCTTTCTTCAGTTATATAGAGCTTATACTATCTGCTTTGTCCTTCTTTTAATAACAGAAACGTTTCTGAATTACATATGAAGTACATTTCAATGCTGCAGGTACGAGACACGTAGACAGAGATATATACCTATAGACCTACATCGTTATTCTTTCCTTTTAATATAACTCGAAAAACTGTCTCCATGTTATAGTGGCACAGTAATGTGGCTGTTGCATCTTATTTCTCAGTATTGAATTCATAAACAGGGTTTGGAGGGCATTTAGTGTTTCATATTATTTCAATCATATCAGTTGAAAATTCGTATTGAAATTATTCAGGCAGTATGTAAGGGCCTTCTGTATAAGATAGCTGTACATTAACTTACAATTAAATGATGGTTTTAATGAAATTATAGTGTGTGACAGGTTAACGGACTGATGCTGAAAGGCAAATGTCGAAATGAAGCCAAGACGTTTATTTTCAAACTGACAAATCTTAACTCAACCATAACATATAGTTCCATTAGCATTATAGTTATTACACAAAATAATTTGGTTGAAAAAAATCCGTAATAGACCAAGCTGTCTAACCTCACCACGTTCCATGAAAGACGAACCAAGCCAACACCTAAGTGGCACACAGGTTTTGTTTAAGACTTGGAAAAAGGGTTACAAACCTAGAACCAACCAAACACCTGCTTTCTCCCAAACAATATCTTTAATCTCTACTTTTATTTGCTATTCTCAGTACTAAGGTCAAACCAGCAGCCTAATCGTTGCTTAAACAGATCAAAAAGTCTTAATGGGGTCCTGAGTACTAACCTCTGCTTATTCTTCCCAACTTCTATGGCATGAAGTGGCAGAATGTTGTTAACATTACAGTGAGGGGTTTCTCTTGTGGAGCAGCATCTCTGGATGGTATTAAAGACATCATTCCTACAGCTTCCAGCAAGTTAATCTTTTAGGCTGTCAAGATATGATCTTGCTGCTATATAGAATTTCACGTAAAAGAGTGAGATATTTAAAAGAGCAGAACTCTTCCCTTTGGAAAAGTTCTTCTGTCCAAGCTGTTTAAGCATGGGCTAAATATCAGCAAACCGGTAAATGTGACAGAATGAGCAGCAGGACACGCAGAGGTGAAACTGAGGATCATTTTCTTCAAATGAATAATGGCACAGGACTTAGTTATACTGATTTTCAGCATGGCCAGGGAAGAACAAAGAAACAAGAGAGGTGAGTAGAATACACCTGTAGCGATATGAGATTTTCAGTAACTGGAAGCACAACAGACCACTGTAAGGAGAAATGAAATGCAGAAAAGCATGCATAAATACATTGTTTAATAACAAAATAAAATATACTAATAACAACAATAACAATAATAATGGAAACAGCTCGTGAAACCAGCCCTGGGACAGAGCCCTCCTCTTTCACATTATTAGTTTGAACACACTACGAGTGATCCTCATACAGAAGATGTAATTTTGCCACTGTGAAATGAGTGATGGGCTCGGCCCAGCTCCCGACGGACAGAAACACAGAAACACAGAACACACACACACACACACACACAGAAACCAGGCAGGTTCGGGCTGTTGGGGACCAGGAAACGGGGATGGAGGCTTTACCCTCGCACCCCTTCAGGGCAGAACGAAACCGCAGCGCTGGGAAGCCTGCACTATGCGTCAAAAATTTCTAGCTGTTAAGGCCAAGATGGGCTCTTTGTGACCATCTAATCTGACCTGCTGCTTAACTCAGACCATAGAACTTCTGCTATTTATACCTCTCCATATTGCACTTTCTTTTCTCCTCTCTCTATGTCTATTTCTCAGTCTTTTTTTTTTCCAGTTCTGTTTGCTTATTTTTAAACACAAAGAAGCTTCAATTTCCACAGCTCCCAGTTCACTATTTTTCAAACAATTACTTTGCTTTCTAAAATCAAAACAAAAGCTTGAAAGGAAGCAGTACACTCGTTTGCCCTGTTGCCCATCTTGTTACCAAATCAATGTCATAGACTGAGTAATAGAGATTATATGATCCAAAGCACACTTTAAGCGTCTCAGTGTATGTAAGGCATTAAACACTAAAATACAATTTATTTTACAGATTACCTTGAAGTAATTTTCAGTTTACTGCCACCTGAGGTCTAAGAGCTTCCGACACCTACAACAACTACAGACACAAGGGCTCAGCAGAGTCATCCAGAGGTGCGTTTTCTGGATTACTAATTGTCCATGTATTGCTCAAAGCAAAGTTTGCCTTTGTTCACTGAGCTGCTGAAAAACTTTGTGAATATTCCTACTGAATGTACAGATGAACCTACCCACTTGTCCAAGCCATGTCAGTAATATATGAGATGTTTTATTTAAAATGAACAAACAAAAACCCATAAGCAAAACAAACAATGCTAACACTAAGCTGTACTAGATGTTTGAGATCATTGCTTCGGAGGAAAGAACTCCATGTATGTAACAATCTTTCTTTTTTCCCTCTGAAGCCAAGAAACCAAGTGTGTCGACAGCTGTCCCCAGCAATGAAGAAAACGAAGGAATGCCAAGTGGTGAGGGAGGGAGCCAAGAAATCACATACACACCTCTGGTACTGTACAGTCTAAAAAGTGGGCCACATTCATCCCACTTTGTTTCACACACAACTAAGGTCTGTGAGTCACAGATGTGCTGAATTATCTGTTAGACACTAAATAACCATAAAGGAACACAAAGCCCTTAAATAAGGCACCTCAGTTGAATTTCCAAAAATATATGAAATAAATCACCATAGTTGTCATAGTGAATATCAGTAATTCTCTCACTCAGGAGAGTATTGAGGGCAAGAACATCAGAGACCATGGGGTGGTACTACCAAAGAGAAGTAGATGACTTGAAAAAAACCCCTGTATTTGTACTTTTTACTCATAGACTTTTCCCTGTTTTAAAGCTGAACCTTCTACAAGGGAATCTGAAGAGAGTTTCCATGTAATTGTCACACCAGTAGATACTGCTCTTCAGGAACTGTATTCATCTCCTTTTTTACAAGTCATTAAGAAGACATGTCATACTTTAATGAGCAGTCACAAATGAAATCACAAAATACCAAGACGCAACTCTGTGCAACTCTTCGCCACAAGGTGGACCACGCATGGCAGGACTGGTGAATTCCTGACAAAGAGAGAGACATGTTCATCATGTTCTTTCCAACTTCTTCCAACTCTGCCCTTGCTCTAAACCCAACATATCTTTCCAGGGAGCTGCTTAATTTTCTGCAAATTAAGACAGGACCCCTATTAGCTCCACTGTACTCCCAGCCATGTACTGTTTCTTAAGACGAAGCAGAATGTGGCTTGCAAGAACAAAGTGCAAATATAATGTAGCAAAATTCTAAGATGTATGAAGTATAATGATCCGTATAATGTTAAAATGTTCGTAATGTCTCTTTATATTATTTCATCACATGCTAGCTGCTATTTCCTGAAAACTCTTTGAAGGATTAAATAAAAGCATATGCTATGAATACCCACTGCGTGCCGTTACAAATCAAAACTAACTTCTCAGTTTGATGAAACTTTCCACAGTGCTCATCATTGTAAATTAATGTCACAGTGGTAAACTGCTTTGGAAATAATGAATGCTGCCGTGATGCCAGTTAGTTTCATATTAGTAATATGAGAAGTCTCTACAGTATTTAGAACTGAAACATAAGTGTCGTCTAAACCTAAATTTTCAGAAGTACAGTCATAAAATGGAATTGTCAGCTGGGTTGATGGAAAAGTGCAGTAAGACAATTAACAAGTTTATATATCCAAAATAAACATATCATTTGCCCCCATTGTAAACAAGCAGAAATAGAGATGGATAGGACTCCTCATAAGGATTTAACCAGTCACTGATCTACTATGAAATATACAGTATTTTCTCTGAAAATGGCTAGTTCTGTAAGCTCTAAAAAGAGCCTTACAGTATTCAGCTAAAGCACTACTTTTCAAAAAGAAGTTTTAATAAATATTTAGCATTATTTGGTATATTTTTGTTATTAATGTTTAATTTATTTATGAATTTACTAAATGCTTGGCCTTTTATATGGCCATGAGTTCCACAACCAGATAGATATTCTGAGCTTTATTTTTCCTTTTAATAGTTTTAAATCTGCATTTCCCAATTCCTGTTAGGGATAGAAATAGAGATTGAGGATTTCAAATTATAGTCTTTTCACCATTACTTTGAAAATCAACCTAATAGCCCAGCCTATCAGCTGCTTCACAAATAAGCAATTCTACCATTTTCAGTCCTTCTTTGTACAACAATATCTCCTCTTCCATAAGTGTTCCACTGGTTTGGTATATTCGCTTTTCCTCTGCACTGTAAACCTACTCTTATTAAGTGCCTGCAAAAATTTATGATCATTTAAAAATGAAGTATCTAACACATCAGCAAGTAATATCTTTCTCTACCTTAACAGAGCATCAAACAGGCAGGGAGACAAAGCACAAAGTGCCATAGTCCTCAGCTCACACCTTTCCTCCTTGGAAGTACTGGCCTAGAATAGAGGCTGAAATGGCTTCTAAAATACCTGGGACATTTTCTTATCCTCACCCAGTCAGCCTTCATTTGTTCTCTGCCTCACGTCCTCCTGTCACAGCAGCCAACACTCACCACCTAAAGCAGTCCTATGCCTTGTTGTTGTTTCTAATAACTATGCATGTGTACATCTGCATAAATATGTGTTAACAAAATTATAATCTTCATGATGTGAAGTTCAGCAAATTATATTTAAAAGTTTTTGGAGTGGTTTGGGTGGCACTGAAGAAATCAATCAATCAATCAAAAGAGTAAAGCAGAAGAAAATAAGCAGAATGATGGTCAAACAGCATTAAAGTTTTTCCAAAGGTTTCACTAGAGACAGAACTTGATAAACCTAAGAGCTTTGGAAAGCCTCACCCTTTATGTATTTTCCGTTTCTAGCTGACAGGAACTATATTTGAATGAAAAAAAAAAAAAAATGAAACGTCTACAAGTGAATGTGGGAGTTTATGACACTGGGATGAAGAATTACATCTCACCATTCTCAGTGTCAGAGTTCAAGTCATTGATGGAGTTTAGGGATGGAGGGATCATAAAAGAGGTCAAGGAACTCCTCAAGATTTTTCATTTTCTATAACCAGTCTGACAATTCTGAACCTTTTGGAGAAAGAAGGCTAAAAATGTTTATTTGTTAAAGAAATAAATGTATGTTGCTTAAATACAGGCGTTATATTTAAGTAATAGATATTTTTAGCCTTAGCTTACACCTTAAGTATTATGCTTTCTGCGTATTGTAAAACTGGCTTTAACAACCAAATTTACAGAAATGCACCATATGGTATTTTGTAATACAAAACAGCTTGATAATTCTCAGGATATCAGAAATTATTTTCAATTGTTTGAATTTATCACAGAGTTTATAGTATATAATATTTATTTTTTCTTGAAAAACCTTCTTTGAAATAATTAAATAAAAATGTTACCAGCTACATTACTACCAGACAACAAAAAGTTCCAAAGCACTCTTAAAAATGTGTGGGCTTTTGTCTCCCTTTAAATTTTAGTATGAGCTGTTAATTGGTTAATAAAAAGTACATGAATTGTTTGCAGTAGTACCTTCTAATAAAGAAAGCAAAAGCTAAGATATGACTAACACACTAAAACAATCTTCTGCAACTGGTAAGTCATTTTTTCCTCGTTCCCTTCCCAATGGAACAAGAAAAATACACATTCTTCTACAGTCTATTCACTGACACACTGCTTATCTGATGATGCACCGCTTTGGGTCATTTTCAGGAGCTGCTATTTAGATAGAAAGGAAGAAACAGTAATATGGGAAAAACATGACAAAACAACTTTTCAAGTGCACCTCTTAGGTACGATTCACTTCAAAATGAGCAGAATAAATAATTCCAGCAATACAGAATCTTATGGCATAGAGGTTTTTCCATTCTTGCAGATTGGAGAGTAACAAATAAAGAAACCCCTCTAAATTAGGGCTTTAAAAATCTGAGGCTACTATAAAGAAACAAGATTAACTTAATCCCCTAACAATCCAATTTATGACTAGTAAAAGGTTATGAAAAATTCCATCTAGATGTCAAATATAAGGAAACACAAAGTCTTTGGAGACACATAATGATAAACTGCAGATTGAGCAATAAGCTCAGTGAACAGAATGAACAGTTCAAGAGTTCAGAACATGTTCATTTGAAAGGTGTTCAGTTAAAGAGAAGGGCATGGTATAGACAAAGGCACAGAAAGGTCATCATTACAGTCATTTCATCTTCATTACAATGGTGCAGTCACAGCATTGGTGCACACAGTTAAGTTCCCACTTGCATGTCAATGCGCTGCTTCAGAGATGAAACAAAAATTATTTTTAATAGATGAATGAATCCTGGGAGCTATAGGCAGGGATATAAGAACTTCTGCTTTATTAGTGCAGTTCTGAAAATAAATAAGACATGAGATATCTGTGTTTTCGCATCATCTGAGATCAATTAAAAACTACAGTCTAGCAAGAACGCTCTCATTCTTCATCAAACCAGCACAAAGCATGTCCTGAATGGAGTGCTTCTACCTATCACAACGTAGCCCACAACCCACCTTTTCAAGCTAATTGTTATCTCAAACACAGTAGTCTATAGATGTTTAAAAGGTTTCAATAACATAATGAAGTCTGGCTTTTGAAATCAAGACTATCAACTCCTGTCAAAAATTCAGTGAAAAACTTGGCAGGTTACATTCAATAAACCAAAACAAGATTTTGGCTAGAATGTAGAGCAGATAACCTTGCTTTCAAAAACAGACAAGTAATAACCAATGCAGGAAGCCAAAATCCTGGCTTTATATCAGACCTCATTCAGCACTTAGCATTATGTCTGGCTAAAATCACTTTAGCAACAAGCAATACATGCCCAGGTCTTCATGGGAGGTCTCCAAACCAGGTACTGACCCAGTCAGCCTTGTCTGTACGTGGCAGGCAACCACAACTATAAGCAGTGCAGCTATAGCATAAGGACAAAGACATTAAAACTTTTTTTGCTTTGGTATTTGCACAGTACTTTTCATCAATAATTAACAGGAACTGGAATCCCTGGCACTGTCTTGTCTCTATTTTCTAATTCTGTAGAATGCAAACCTATAGGATTTTTTTCACAAGACCATTAAGATGAATATAAACTAGAATATTTTAAATTTTATATTTACCTACATATTTTAAATAAAGAAATCTAAGATCATCTTGCACCAATACACATGCATAATATAGATACATTTTTAAAAAGTTAATCTCAGCCAGAATCTCTACTGTATATAGCAGCACTGGGGCAGAAGAGTCATTGTGTAGAACAATGGTGTTAGAATTCGGCCCACAGTAACCCATAACATACTTTGCAGCTTTCAAGAGCAGTTAATTTTGCAATTAAGTATCATTCTCACATATTCTAGTATCAATTACAGATGACCTGCACCTTTCAAAATCTAAGTCAAAGTTGGCATGAAAAAAATCTGCTGTTTAGGCAATATCAAGAAGTATAGTCAGTATGTCAGACTGATCTCAGAACACTAACTCACACACAAATACTTCAGACTCCTCTTGGATGCTCATGCAAATCCTAAGATTATACACTTCCAATAGAAACTAGGAAAATGATATCTAGAATATCATTTATTTGATGTTATTTAAAATATGTAAGGATTTGACAAAGTAAATATTTTTGTGTTTCATTGTAAAAATATCTTCCTATTGCAACAGAATAGAATATGTAGTTACAACTCAAGAAACACACCAGTACACTACAACTAATCAATTCTCCCTCATAACAATGAGAAGTATTATTCTTTTCCCATCTATTGTTCTTGCTAATTCTCCTTCCAGTAATTGTGACAAACACAACGGCTAAGGTATGGTAAAAGGAAAAAATAAAATATTCTATTTGAAAGCAGCACAAACAGTAAACTCATGAGTGCTCTTGATTAATTTTCTTCATCATACCCAGCTCACGGCTGCAAGAGATCACATTGTTTTTAAATATCTAAATAAACAACAAACTAAATCTAGAGTTATCTAGATTATGGCACACCAGGGAGGCAACAGAGGAGGTCATGAAATTGGAGACTGCTGCTTCTTCTCATAATGTAATTACACTTTTGGCTAACGAAATTACTGCAGTCTCAGAGTAAGGGCTTGCAAGTCAGAGCTCTCACACGCTTGTGAGAGATAGGGTGAAGAAATACTATTTAGCATTTATATCTGAGAGATGCACACTAATCCCCAAGATCCAAGCACAATTTATTTTGTTTCTGAACTCTGAGCGAGACTGAGTTTCTGATCAATGCACTTTTCTAATTACTACAATAAAAGGAAAATTAACTTAACAGGGAGGAAAGTCTGGTAGAGAGAGAAGCGTTATCATTTGACACTTGCTGGTACCCTCCAAACAGCTGAAAACAAACACAGTTTAGCTCAGTGAAGAGAAGCAGCGATGGAGCAAAGCAATATAAAAGGATGGCTGAGCACTCTGGGCCTCTTTCATGCCATTTCTGCACCCACAGCCCTACTCCAATCTGCACAAATTCTGTCACAATCAGAGGAGTCTAAAGCTTGTAAAGGACACGCAGTTTAGGGCCTCAGGGGAAAAAAACATGGAGGGAGGAGTGTATTCTGGTCAGAATTACAAACTCCTGTTCTTGATTCCTTTTTGAGATACCGTGCTAACATTGTACTTACGCCCCTCCCCAGCAATGGCTAACACTCTCCACCACACCAAGTGTGCCACCAAGCTGGTTTTCCTTTTCGGCAAATTAAGAGTGGCAAGGTGAAGATTGTGACCTACAACTGCTGGCCATTCCAGTGCACCTGTACAATACAAAGTATGATTTACCCAGGGGAAATGAATGGAAAAAAGATTTCTCACTTGGATAAACCCGCCATCCTCTCATTTTCTATTAACAGCTAGGGGATGGGAAAATATATTATCTAGTTGCTGTTAGTTGCCATCAGAATAACAGTTTCCAGGTCTTGGTAGCCAACAGCACACATTCCAAAGGACAGAAAGAAACTGCTGAGTGCATCTGAACTAGGCAGTAGTAATGTATATGAGATGAATGAATGATTCCTATCTTTGGCTAAGTATTTGGGGGGGAAATATTCTAAGAAGGCATAAAGGTTCACATGGGTTTTTAAAAAATAATTCAAATTTAAGATATTAAACAGATCAACCTGATTAATAGTCAGCAAAATACTCTGTCGATTGGAAGCCTCATTTCTTGCTTCAAACCGAGCTTTAGGAAACCAGTTGATAACTGCGCTCACACACGTGGTCTGGAACATACCTGACTCTTACCTTCTAAGCAGTGAAGTTACATGATGATTAACCTAATATCATTGTGTTTGAGTAAAGTTTACATGCCACTAAAATACAGAACACGTGGAAAAAAATGAAAAACAAACCCTTGATTTTTTTTGCCCAAGTTCTCCAAAGCTTTCAGTGTGAATGTTAAACCCAACGAGCTTACAGAAATGAGACCAATTTACAAGCAAGGAGGCCATTATCACTCATTGCATTAAATGAACCCATTTCATTTTCAAATCTAGTTGCAAAATTAGTTCTTGCCTATTAAACAGTTCTCAAGAAATTAATGGCAGAAGGTTTTGCTTTGACTGTCATAAAGATCACCAAACCCACTTGTGTTTAAGATGCTAATTACAGGGGCTCAATGCCAAAAAAATAATTCTGGTAAATTAAATCCCATGATTAATTCATAACGTCCATTTCAGCATTAATCCTGGCATTAAGATACAGCGTAGTCCCCATACACACAAATATGCACAGATCCCTCTCACTTTAGGGAATAAAGTAATAGTAATTCCTAGGGGTTTTTTATAACTCTTCATATTTTATGTACATTATTTAATTAATATAACTAGATAGTTAATCCATTACTTTGTATTTCTTGTTTGTGATCTCTGTTAAGGCCTGTAGATTTTTAAACTCAAAATAAGTAACTTCTCATGCATTGCTTGGGCAGAAGCCTTCATGAAACCACAAGGACTCATGGTTTTAATGTTCTGCATCATACTTCTCTCCTCTGCTGTTTTGGGGACAACATAAATTCTCATCAGTTTATAATTTAAGACTTAAAAATAATCCCAAAGGACTGCACCAATAGTATATAAAACAGTAACAACACATACCTGGGAATTTCCTGGAGGGTTTAAAAAAAATAATTACTGGATGACAGAGATCTAAATCACTGCACCAACATTATGACACTTAGTGTTAGCACACTCCACAATATTCTTTCCAATAAGAGTGTTAAGTATTCTTGTCGGGGAAACAGGAAGAAGCCGTGAATCTTAGATCTCCGAGACTACTTTTTCTTGTGTCTTCACCACACTCACCTTGATACAAGATAATTCATCACAAGCACATGTGTTTCTTTCCAAGCATGTCAATCAATACAATTTTTATGAGCCAATGACGTGACAGAGCTTCCAAAATTTAGCTTTTCCATTCATGAAAAAGTGAACTAGGAACATATATGAAAACGAAATAAAACATTAAATGACGACTTCTCTGTTTGAGCCAGCAATACAGACAGGTGTGCCAAGAGTTTGTCAAGTGCATTATTTACTGAAGGCAACTGCTCATACCACTAACCATTTCCTTCCGTTCATAATGCATGACTCCAGAGTAACTAATAAGCATTTAAAATGCTATTCCTAAATATTTGTTGATAGTACAATGACTCATGTTTTCAACTAGCAGCTGAAAAGCCTTTAAACAACTTCTTTATTTAACAACTACCAGTTTTTACTGTCTATTGTATGCGGTTTTCATTGACTCTCTTCAAAATTTATTTAAAGTCAATGGATCAATCACTTCCGTGAAATATATTCTGAACACCAATTTGAATCAGATACACTTCTACCATGTTTTTGACAACCTACTGCTAACAATGACATTACTACTATTTGTTTTCTGCTGATATTGTTACTGATTATTCACTGTAGACAGCACCTTCTGGGTTTTTTTTTTCCATTTAGTATCTTAAGTCATATCTAGAGCTGTTCTTTTACAGCCTCTACACACGGCTTTTTCAAAGTAGTAGGGGCATCTCATCTGCTCAATTACTTATTAGTGTTGCTAAAGAATACCATTTCCTCTTGTGGCTGATAAAATATTAATCAAAAACAGGAACAGAGTGATTTCCCAGCGTGGATGTCTTCTAATGGTAATACATGGAGTCTAAGAGAGAACTGGAGGTCACATAACAGCTCTTGAAGGCAGGGAGGGGCTCAATGATAGTAATGACACTGTACAGTGAGTAATGAGATTGTATTCAAAGAGCACTGGACAGCTTAATTATTGCTGTTCCATAGGAAAAAAAATCACAAGTGTGATTACAAGGACGCATGCAAAGATTTATTGGGGATAACTGCACATTACTGAAAAAAAAAATCCCTTGTAAACATTTTTGATCCTTGCTATTCCTCAGTATCTGACATAGAGTGATACAGAGGGGAACTTTTCAAATTACTACTGTGTTTCATGTCCATGAATCAGTTAATTATAGCAATAAAACAGTAAATAATTAACTGTTCATTCTGCCAGTTATTAAACATCTATCCCATCTTGTCTGCAGGTATTTTTGTTCCTAGGGTTTGAAAGAGGAGGGAGAATTGGAATGAAGAACAGAAAGACAATTTAAAAATACATGGGAAAGTTGTGACAGGTTGAAAATGAATCTAAATATCCTCAAATATAATATTATATCACCATATTTCTTTCTAGAGTTTTGATGCAAATATTCTAGACCAACTTGGGGGAAAAAAAAAGTTAGCCTAACTTCCATACAAATAAATACTGCAAAACCATGATCTTTGGTGGTGGTGGAAGTGTCTCAACCTGGATCAACCAGTAAACTGATTTTAACACAATAATGTGAACCACCAAGAATATGAACCACCTTCTAGAAACTGTGCCATCAAACAAATACTGTTCAGCTGGGTCTGATGGCAGGAAAACCTACTCAGTACTCAAAATGTCTAATTCCATCAGTCTATGGGCACTAATCAAGTCTAGTGGCAAGCATATGCCCCCAGCTTCCCCAGGAGAACTGCCAGACCACTTCCCCGGCACAGTTTTGAAGAAGAAAGGAAGACAATGGCATACACAAAAATGACAGTATTTTTACCTCTAATAAATGTATGTCATATTAGTATCATCCTTTTGTCACACAATGCAACGAATTCTAAAAGTGCTGCAACACTGGACAAGATGAAATATGGCTTGCATCCAAGCTCAAGAACACATGTCATCTCTTGGCACTCATGTTTTGTAATTCTTTGAATGCAAGGAGGCATAAAACAGTCCTGTCAGCAGTCAAAAAAAAAAAACCACAAAACCAACAACCAAAACCACAAACTCACACACCCAACTAAACTTTGTGCCTTGAAAAATATTAATATCACTATCTAAATGGTGACTACGGTGGATATCTATATTTAGAGATATCTAGAATATCTCTAGGTATAGATATATCTAGATATAGCTAGAATATCTCTAGATATAGCTAGACTTTATCTGGATATATCTAGAAATATCTAGCTATATCTATAACAAGCAGGTGGGAGAGATGCGTTAAAAAAAAGCAGTTAAAACCTCATATTTAATAGTAATATTAATAATACAGCACTTTTCAGCTATGAATCTAAAAACATTCTATAAAATACGAAAGTGCAATTGACTTCCTTTCCAGTCATATATAGGTAAAACTGAGAAACAAAGATACAAATTCATTTGTGTAAAGTCACTCAAATAGCTCAAAGCCTGGGTCAGGGGCAAAATGAAGGTCACTTGACATTACTCCAATTTACAATCCGTTTTTCTTTCATTTTGTGTGGCACACAAGACAATTCATGATTCAGAGAAAAGGCTAAGAATACATATGCAGTAAAAGTATATAGGCAGAAGTAACAGCAAAGTTATTTCAAAATATCCAGAAGTTCCCTTTCACTTAAATTGATTCCACTATATGTAGGAAACTATTATTGTATGGGAATTGTTTACAGTTCATTTAAATTAATTTTCCTCCAATAAAATGTAACCAATAATTTTCTTCATTAAAATGTCAGTGTTGTCTCTGTGTGATTCTTGCACTAACCATTTGGGATACCGTTCTGTTACAAGCATGACATCTCTGCTAAGGTTTCTGAGAATCTGCACTTAACATCAGCAAGAGTTGAGTCTGCTCAGCATCCTGAAGCAATAGTCCTTAATGAGAAAAGGAGTGTGGGTGGTGAGCTGGTTTTGATAAGTAGTAATAGGATGAGCAAAAAGTAATATACCAACGGTTGATATATTACTTGACATGTCAATTGTTGGAGAGTTGCTGTATTGAATTTGTACCTACAGCAAACACAATACACAAGATTCTAATATACTGTGGTGTTTGCTACATATTTTCTGAGTGATTGTATTGACTTTGTAAACAAAGATTATATGAAAAAATAAAGACTCCTGTACCATATAATATTTACCAAGCGAACAAATCTATCATAGCTGGAAATAAAAACACAATTTCACCAGTGTCAGGAAAGGAGGAAATAAATTGACTATCTGAAATGAGATCAGATACTTCAGTTTGGATCTCAAGCACCTAAGAGAGTCCCCTTCTAGTGCAGTAGTTGATTATTATTTTATTTTTAAATATTGCAGGGAGGAGAAGGAGAAGAAGAATGGAGTACCAAATGTTTAGAGTGAACAGTGCAGGTGTTTCAAAAACCAGAATGAAGTAAAATGCTAAATCTAGACTACCCAAGTCTAATTTTCCTCATAACCACACCAGTTCATTTCTCATAGGAAGAGCACCCAGAGTTAAGTCCAAAATAACAAAATCCAGTTAAGTCCAAAATAACCTTTTCTAAATTTTGCAAAAGGTCGCATCATTTAGATATTGACAAATATAGAGATGAGATCAATGTTTAAGCTATATTAAACAGCATTTTATACCACTCGAGTATTTGTCCACATACTAGCACAATAATGAGGTGAAAAGAAGGGACAGAAGAACCTGTTTCAAAAATTAGTGAAGTGCTGTGGCAACTCCAACGGAGATGACATCGCCAGGAGGTCATGATCAGTCTTCGCTTAATTCTTCCACAGGTGGAAGATCAAGAGCCCTCAGGAGCCACTCCTATCGCATTTCTCCCTCTCACTTCTTTCCCACTGGCTCTCCCACTCTCATTTTCCCTTTCTTATCACTTCAGATGAGAGTGCCGATGTCAGGGAGCTAAGGACAAGAAACCCAACACTCATGGTCATGCCCACGTTTCTGTCACTGCTGTGTTTGCATCCACGCAGGTGCCATCGGAGATCAAAGCTGCTTGGGCAATTGGGCACTGCCGAGCGACACAGCCTGTCCCGCTGCCACCCCCGGCCCTGCACGACAACCCGCACCTTGGGCAGCACCTCTGCTCCAATGATCCTTAAGTGCTGGCTGGTCTGCTTCTGAAGAATGAAAATACAAGCAAAGGCTTTAAGTTAATATTGGGGCATTAACAACATGCAAAATGGTTTGGGTTTTTGTTTGGTTCTCGTTTTGTTTGTCTGTGGTGGGTTTTTGTTTCTGTGTTTTTCATCAGAATTACTTCTGGAATAATATTAACAAAGTTGTATTCCTGAAAGGTAGAACACATTTCAAACATATAAACTTTTTCTTTATTTTATAGACATAAAACAGTGTTCAGATTTTGTAAAATATTTTCAAATAACCAGTTCTCATCATTAGATTACTTCAAACACCTCCTAGAGCAGAAGATTACTGCTAAGAACAGATCTGTGAAAATAAATGTCTACACTGGACTTAAGATTCCAGCTTGACAGCAGAAAAGGTATTTTATATTTGCTACAAGTATTTCTCTCGAAACGAAACTACATGAGAACACAAAAATAAGTTATTTCTATCAAATATAGATTACTTTACCTGGGATTTCCCTCCTCCAACACTATCATAGATGCAAATTTTACCTTATCAGACTCCTTTTCTTTGTGCAGCTCAGCTTAATCTTAGGAACATCTACAGAATTCAGAAGTTTTGAAGCTGTATGCTCAGGTTTGAGGCTGATATTGTAAGTCTTTAGTTCTTTAGTGTGCCATAATATTTGTAAGCAATGTATTTTTTTAAGCAAAATAGAGTGATCCCACCCTAAACATTCACCACACAATAAAATGTATATAAAAAAGGAACATGTTAGCAGTAAGCAAACTGTCACAAGCAGAGCACTGCATTTAATATTCAGATCAAGGCATCTCTGTCTCATCCCAGCAAACTCTTTTGACAAAAGCCATCCAATGTCTGCCAGCAGTATTGAGTCCAGCTGAGGACAAATTTCAAGATGAACCTGAAATCAATTTGCCATCAAATTTTCATGCTTCTCCCAGACTATCTGTGGCATTTTAATTACAAGCACCCTAGGCGGGGGGTACTACAGATATTGACACTTAGCTCCTACAATAAACTTTATTGGCAACCTCTGTCTGAATGTAGTACTCAACTAGAATAACAAGAAATATATGAGGATATCTAAGCAATAAGGTGGCATAATCACTTTGGAGTGGTTTTGTTTCCAATAGTGGACATCTCTACTAAAGAAACTTTTCTGGATTAAAATAAACATCTGTTTGATAGAAAATTCGCTTTTCTAATGAACTTGTACAATATCCCAAGTCTTTCAAGAAGACAAGCAACATTTAGTTTCTTCCCCTCCGATTCAATTTGGTGGTGTTCTTATCCAACATTTATAAATTTCTGAAGTAGTCCCTGTTAGCTACTGGGTTCAAATTAGATCAGTGACAGGATACAGAATCACGGAATGTCTTTCCATCTATTTCGATTTCTACTCCTCAAGTTTTCTCTGCACAATTTATAAGGGCTACTTATCTTAGCAATTAAGGATCTGAAGATGAACCAGTGATTTGCAAGTTCTGCAATATAAGATTTGGAGCTTTTTGAGTAAAGATATTCAGAAGCAGTACGCATACATGCAGTGCCTTATTGAGCACAGCGAGCGAAAGGTTGTTGGCAAGCCAATTTTCCTCACTATGAAGTGTTTAGGAGAATGAAAGATTTATAAAAGAGACATTTAGAGAGGTTACCATGCCAATACGAGGGTGGTTTGCTATACACTGTTAATGGAGATGTAGAGAGAAGGAAAAAAAGGATAAGGTCACTCTGGACTGACTACAAATATAAAACTTAAAAAAGCAGCCTAGAGTTGCAACAAGAGGTTAAATTTAAAAAAATATGAGAAAGAAGAAAATTTAACTTTATTGCACAGTATTATAGAATAATACCAGAAGCAAGGAAGTGTGTAGCAAATGTAAAATACCGTAACGGCTGAAAAAGATTTAGCAATTAAAAACTGCAGGATGCTTTATTCAGGTAGGAGATGTCAGCACCAAACAAGCTGATTTATAGGGGATATTGAGTGGTCTGGATTACCGGTTATGGTGGAAGCCCAACACAAAATGCACAAAGCTGAAAAATGAAGGCTTGTAATATGACGAAATTTTAAACTACAGAATAGGACTACATGACACCTTAGTCTCCCAGACCCCATTTATTCAACCAAAGTAGTAGTCTCTATTTGGGTCCATTGCTCATATATGAAATTCAGTCTAACTAAAACCAATTAACTTGTAATACAGAGTGACACCTATATCAGTTGCCATCAGACAATTAGAAAAATATGAATTAGGTTTCATTGCAGAATAGTCTTGCAACACTAAAGCTCAGTTATGTTACTCGCTGTTGAGTATAAAACAAAATATTGAAAAATAAACAAAAAATATTACAAATGTTGATCAAAACATTTACTTTTACAAATTATAGTGGAAGAGGGAGTCTCTCACAATATTAATCATTTTTCAGAGTTCTCAAATGGTTTTAAAACATTCTGCCTAATGAGACAAGTACTGCTATGAAAGCCAAGTGTGTATCACTTTCCTTAACTCCAGTGCAATGTGCCATGCAAGAGGAGGAGAGCCTTGCAGTGCGAGCAGCAACGGCAGCAGTCAGAAATGGGGTACATCCCACACACTGTAGGCAAACCCCTTGGCCTCTACCTTGGCACAGCACTACTGCATCGATGAGATGTTTGTCAAGTCTAATAGAGATCTTTGAGGGTCTCATTTTAAAGGTGCACATGAATTGCTTTTTTGGGGGGTGGGGGGGGTGAAAAAATCTAGAGTCTGTTACATTCCTGTAAGTACTGAAGTCAACACAAGGTTTTCCTTATAAACCTGAGAGAATGTAATTGCCTCAAATCTTGAAGTATTTTCCACAAAGTATTACCTATACATAATTTCATTTCATATCTCATGCTATGCCTCCATTTCCAGCATTCACTAAACGAGACATTCAGGTTAAAGAAAGAGACCCTGGTTACTCCATCCAGCTGTATCTCCCAAGCACGGGTGGCTGGTTTGCAAAGACACTGCCCAAGCCCCAGCCCTTCCGTCCGCAGCACCAGATGCCAAATAATACCCATGTGCAGAGCTGTGTTAGGGCATATCATCCATAGGATGTGTGCATACATATAATTGGGGGGACACACACACACACCAACCTATTTCTATATGCATACTTACAAAACTAATTCAGTTTTTATTACTGAACGTATGAATGCATGTCATATGGAGGTCATTTTTTATTACACTCCTGACAGTTAATATAAAGCCTGAAATATTAACTTCATTCATATAATCTGATAATAAACATATGAACAAAACTCAAAGTTGGCTGCTAACTCCCTACAGAGAAGTTATGAGCAGAAAAATAATCAATATGTTAATTACTTCTTTTGGTGTCCCTCCTGAATACAATTTTTTTAGGTAAATTCTGCAAATCAGATATGTGAAAGAAAAGCTGTATGAAGTTAACATCATCAAGTATTTTTCTGCTGGCATAAACTGGTCCAATGGCTTAAAACTAGACCATGAATCTGACTGTCCACCAGATAGTTGTTGTGGGTATACTGCCATTTCTTAAATGAAGCATTAGGTTGACCCATAAAGAATAAATAAAGATTCCCTGGATGATTTTAAATGTTCTATGGATATATACCCCTACAGCAACCGAACTAATACACTTCAAATGTGAACACAGTTTAGCCAACATTTTCTTTCAATTAGTTTTATTTTAGTATAGGTATGCCAGTGATGCGGAATTTAATGTCACATCAGGAATTTCCTGAAATAGGGCACTACTGCTATATTAAGGTTATCTGATTTAAGCTTTCAGATGGAGTCCCAACACAAAGCAATACATTCCCATTTTAAAGAGACTGCAGTTAGCAGCAGCCAGAACAACATGTTGTCTGAGTGTCATGGAGGCACCCCAAAAATAAGTGCAGGCAGACAACAAGGTCCAAAACAAACTTTATTCCGGACGGAAAAGCATCGCCGGTAAACTGATTAGAAATGGGGTTTATACAATTAGTTAGCACTCCAATAACATAAGATACAGGTTCGGATACTAGGTTAGGAGATTATTTGGGGTGCAGTGAATTAAGAATAATGAAGATCCACAGTGTGCGTATACGCACTCACAAGAAAACAAACCAGAGCCCTCTCTGCCCCGTTTTACCCATAAGGGAGAAACACCAGCCTATTGCGGCCAGGACTTACACTTGCCTGCCAGGCAAGGAATTTACATCGTCTGTCCCAGATGAGGACTTTACACTCGCCTACCAGGCAAGGACTTATTAAAGCATATATTCAGTAATTTATCACTCACCTACATGCAGAGGTGAGGTGCTCCCCATCCCGGGAAGTTACCTTAGACGGCTTCTCCGTCTAAGGGGAGTGACTCCGGCAGCATGGCAGACCCGCAGCTCCGAGAAGACCACACAAAGGGGTCTTCGGCGGGAACCCCATTTATAGTCTGCTCAGATCTGGCTGTGGGCATTCGAGAAGCTTCTGGGCTTCTCTGGGCTGTGGGCAGCTTGGCCCCTCTGCTGACTCTGCCCACCGGCCCTGGGTCTCCACAAAGAGCCATTAACTGCCCATTGAAGGCCCAGTTCTGAGAGGGGGATGTGCAACTGCCACACTAAGCCACTCCCTGAGGCATAAAAAGCTCGAACACCTCAACAAAATGGTGACTAATAGATAATTCACCGATATATCACCTTACCTACCCATGCGTATTTACTGAATGAAACCAAGTTACTACTGGTGCTGGCTTTGAAGATGTAAGTGTGAATGCTTTATTACTAATAAACTCTGGTCTTCATAGATGAGCCCTGAAACTTCAATGAACTTCTGGATATTAAAATACATGTTACAAATAATGTAGCGATACTGTTTTTAACTACAGACTCCTACATGAGGAAAGACGGATTTCAGTATACGCTCATTTTAGGGTGTCATGTTGAAAAAACTGTCTTGTTTGAGACAGTTTATTTCAGATACTTCAGGCACCCATTAAGCTGACATATAATGGGAACACACAAACGTGTTACACTGAATACAGAGTGCATTGCTAATACACAGTCTGGTGCACTGGGAAAATCTGGCGACTGCAGGCACATCAATACTGAGCTGTGGGTCAGCTTCCCCTGCTGAGTAACCCAGGAGAAACTTTAGCATTTTGGGTCCAAAATAACCTAAATGCAACAGAGCTGGAATAAATAGCCCATTGGGATAAAGAAGAGAAATTGCAGAAGCATTGCAAATTCTATGAAATATTAGAAGGAAAAAAAGCTGGGTCTATATCTTACTGAAAAAATTAGGAAACACCAACAAGAAACTTACTGGCATTTCTGCTCTTTCTGGCTTTCTTTCCGCAAAACATTCAGTGTAATAAACTGCTCTGTCATAAAGCACATCAGCTATATAATTTGTCAGAGTTAATAATGGAACAGCTTCAAATACTATAGTCCTTCAAGTTTTTGAGAATTTTACGCATCCAATATCTTGTACAACATACTCACACATGTTTTGTACATTCAGTAAAGACTAAAATGAGTTTTGCATGCAAGGCTATGCATTTTCATTGTCATCAAGAAAAGTTAATTACTGAATAAATTGCAAGTTCAGAAATATAATGCATTAGGACAGGACCTATGCTTTTTGCCTGAAGAACCCATTAAACTTCATCTCTTCGTTAGCAAACTAAAATTCTTAATTAGCATTTTATTTCGGACAAATCCTTGCCAAGCCTGTACTGTCTGTTGCAAATATAAAAGGACAGAGACTCAGCAGACGAGGGTTTACATGTGAACGCAGCATCATTTTTGAGTATTCCATAAAATCTGACAATATAATCTCCGACTTAAGAAACCAGCAACTGTGAGCAGTTTTTCTGCTTGTCTGTAATCCACTCAGCTCTGAATTCCTTTTCATTTGTCAGCCAATGAGCTGTGAAAAAGTTACATATATTTAAAATCTTATAACTATGTGGTTAACTGTGCAACCCGAGTGCCTACCAAAGGAAAAAAGGTATTTTTGGTCTTTGCTTTGATATATGCACAAATTCCTTCTCATTCTCATAGATTTCCCAGTATAATTATCACCAAATATACAGAGGGCAAGACTGAAAACAATCCAACAACTAATCAAGTTTTAACATTTAACCTGATGAATTTCAAGTGAATTTGTCTTTTACGTTCTGGTTTGTTTGCTTATTTCTTCATTTAAAGAAGCAAACACAACACTTCGGGGAAGATATATATTAAGAAAAATGTACTTTGTGATTTCACTTAGCATTTCCAAAGAACCGTTACTGTCTACGTTTTGGGAGTCAGCTTTTTCAAATGATTACTACAGCACCAGAGGAGCTGTGCATACACAATCCCACTAACTTAGCCCTGTTCAGACTAAAAAGATCACATCCCATTGCCACCAACCCACTCCTCTTGTTACCTTACTCCCTGATTTTCTTGTTAACTTCTTGCCTGGTTTCTGCCCAACTGGATCATGTAAATGTCAACAGATGTGTTGATCTTCTATAGACTTTTGGATCTAAGAAAGTTCTGACAGAGGAGTATCTCCTTCTATGTATTGCTGGCTGAAGTCCTTTCCTATTTATAATGTATAGCAGAAATAAACCATGAGACAATTTTATCCTTTTCGATGTGGCACCCGAATCATATTGGCAAGTCTAAGTATACACACCCCCCCACCTGAAACAATGCAGCAGAAGAAAAAGGGATCCCAATGAGAGTAACCTATAAAGATCAGAGCATTTTAGAAAAACAGACGGACAGAATCAGCCTGGCCAAAACAGCTGTTCGCCAAATAGAAAGGGTGGAAAATGAAAACATTTTATAAACACCATTTCTCTCCTGGTTTTGCCTACTTATGTCTGGCAAAGGAACATTCAAGTTCCTCCCTCCTAGTCCCCCAGGGACACAGAGCATCTGAAAGAATAGTAAAGGATCCTTTTAGCAGCTCCTCAGCAAACAAAGGGCAGGAAGCATAGCAGGTAGAAATAATGTACAGCACAAGTGTTTGTTCAAGATGTCCATTGAACTACTGCAGAAAGTCAGAACTTATTTCAAGTGGAAGTACAGAAAAAGCCTGGAAAGAACATTAAAAAAGCAGTATAACTTCCAAAGGAAAAGCAAATAACTAAATATTTGTGGCACCCAGCGTGAATACAAAGGGAAAGGTATCTGATCTCTTGGACTAATTTTCCTCCATTTGTCACATCACCACAGAGCAGGAGCAGGTCAGATGAGTCCAGGTTCTTATCTCAGAAAAGGCAAACACAAGAACGACTAAACCTCCTCCTCCTTTGCTGAACAGCCAATATCTAAAGGGGGCAGGAAAACAGGTCATCACGGACAAGAAAAATTCAAGAAAACACCCAGCAGAAGTACCTTTCATTTAAGTCCATTTGTGCATTTCTCTCACCGTGTGTAACGAGTGTTGGTACACTGGACAAAGCCACAGTCTGACCTGTGGAGGAAGGCTTCTTTCTGACTGAGAATGGTGTGGGAGAAGACAAGGGAGCACGAGACTTAGTTGTGTTTTTTTGGGTTTTTTTGTTTTTTTTTTTAGTTCAAAGCAGGATTTGAAAAAGATCCAGATTTGAAAAAAAATCTGATTTTCAAACCATTTTCAATTTCTCAATAAAAACCATTCAAAAACCATTCCATTAAATTCTAGGGTCTTTTTGCACTAGGTCCTTCAGTGAAAAAGCCTTCTTTTATTCTTTGCTTTTATATTTTACATTTTTGAATGGGTTTCCAAGTAGAACAGGTAAAACTAATAAAAAACACTGTGGGAGGGCATCTGCAGTGTTCTCATAGTCAGCAGATCACCATGACTTTTTTAACCCTAAATCATTTTGGAATCTAAGACAAGTGCATAAAGGGACAGCAGGGTGAAACGCGAGACAGGTTACACAAAACATTGCAAAAAACAAGCAAGGAGTCTTTCATAGGCTCAAAAGCACTAGAAAGGCCAAAGAATGAACTCAGACAGGGAGAGAATTTGGAGATATTTCCAAAAACAGTTTGAAGGCATAAAAGGAGTGGAAAGCAATTTCAATGCAGGTAAAGCTGACAGTAGTTTCAGACCTCTTGAGAAGTAGCTGTTTTCTGACCTTGGTTAAAAAGAGAAGTTTAGTAAACTATCACTTTTTAAATTTTTTTTAAATTAGGGTGTTCAGCAGCATAGTCAAGACTTCTAATCACTAGAAAGGTTGGGGCAGGGGGTCTAGGGGGGCAGTTGATTTTAATGCATTCTTATCCCCAGGGTCTCTCTCTGTATGGACAAACGAAAGCTGTAATGACCCACTGCATAAATTAAATTTCCCAAAAAAAAATACAAGAGAAGATTGATGCATAAAGAGAAAACCGAGCATAAAATAGCAGGATAACTGCAAGGCCATAACCACATCTTGATGTGAGATTACAGACTTTCCTCATTTTGAAGATATTGCCCAAGGAAAGATTTTGAAACCTGTATATTAAAACTAATGAGCTAAATAGGCCATGCAATAAAAAACTAAAATCTGGTGTCATTCTTGGAAGAGTGAAGACAAGCACGATCATTTTTTGCTCCCCTGAATGTTGAATTACAGTGATTAGATTCCTCTACAAGCTGCATTAATTTGTTATTTGCATGGAGACAGTGTAATAGGAAAACATTTTACACATTAGTGCAACAGACAGCTTTTATGCCTGAGCTCTATAAAGAATAAATTTACAAATTTCCAGAAATTAATAAGGTCATGAATAACTGGAATTCCAGTGTGGGAATACTACTACTCTGTACAGTAGCCATTTCAATTAAATATACAAGATTTGAGACTACACCATTTTCATTGCTGTATCCTAAGAGGCATTGGTTTGCTTGAGCCATGGAGTGAGATATTTTCAGATCATATAAGAAAATGTTAAATTTTAATAATTAGTACAGACAGAGAGGTCCCAAAAGAAGACTTAGTAAAAACAGACCAACACACACAAATATGTTAAAATAGGCATAAATTACTCATTATTCATATTCCATATTCTTTTCTATATAATATTTTCTTGTTGTAATCCAGTACTTTTGCCATTTTTATTTAGCAAGAGCATTAATAAGGACTCTCTTTTCCTGCAGAAAAAAAGTCTCATACAATCACAGGATAGAGGTAGCTAAAAGCCAAAATTAAGGATGATACCTCAAAGTCTATTATAGTATTCTATCAACTTCAGTGGAGGCTGAATTTCACACACTTTTTTCCATCTTGTAAGCAAATAAACAGGCAGGCAACTGTCATTTCCTGCTACCAAGAAAACTGCTGAAGTGTTTACACTGTTATTTACAGCTAACTGCTGCCACGTTTGGTCACTAAATCCAAAACATACAACCAGGTTTTTTCTTCAGATTTTCTTAGATGCCAGACATCACTCTGTTTATTCCAATTTGCTTTGCAGAAACTTCTGTTTTTTCCAATTATTTTAAATAATTTTCCATAAAACAGTGCTTAAAAATAGAATGGTGTAGTAAAATGGTTCAACTTTGAGATACAAAGAGCATTTCATAAATTCAAATGTCTTACGTCTTTAATCTATTGCAATTGAAGACAACCACACCACCCTGCTTAGGACGTTCTCTCTTTTCAACTAACATCAGTGGAATGTAGTTACTATTTTTATTGTTTTAGTTCAGATGCTTGTTTTGCATATAGAACTGTATGCTAAATGCAAAATGGTGATTAAAAAAAGAAAAACACTTTAAAAGGTTACTGAACATCAAGATACAGACAAAATAGAAATAGCTTCTAGAAAACTAATATTTGTATCCCTATAGTGTTAATTATGCCCTGGATTTTAAGGAGATTTAAAATTGCCTCTGTCAACACACGTTCTCTTAGAAGAATGGTTTATTTGGGAAATGATTGGTCTTTGTCAAAGCTTACCCAGTGGAATATAAAAATTAGTACCAGCTAACTATAGCCCTAGGTACTACAAACTCTTTATTCTCAACAACAATATGCCAACCCCTGTTAGCAGCTAGCTTACTAATTATATGTAAGATATTTTGAGCACTGCAAAGAAACAGCAAGTTCAACTCCACTAGTTGATACGCTTCCCTGTTCAGAGTTGTCCATAGTGAAATCAGTCATATATATGAAAAGGAAAAACAAAAACCAAAACACACACACACAAGTCATGCAGGCCCCAAAAGATACGCTGAAATCTTCGCCCACCTGCCTCTTCCCTTCCTTCTTCTGCCAAACAAGAGGAAAATTTACAAAAAGTGGTCAAAGACCAATATACTTCTGATAGCTATGGCTAGTTACTTTATAAAAATAAAGCCTAAAAAGGGAAAATTATTAAAATGCTATATGATTTTTTGATGCAATGCCATATTTTGGACTTTTTAAGCAATAATAGAAAGTATTCCTTAAACAGATTTCAGACAGGAAGATGTGAATCTTCTCAACAAAATCCTGATTCCTAGAGTTAGATTCAAGAATAAGAAATTTACTATTCTGGTATAAATCAAATTTAATCAAAACAACGAGAAACATGGATATTAATTTTCACAATTAATTTCTCACATTGTGGATTAAATCCAGAATTACTCTACCAGATAAATTTAACAGTCTTTTCTAGTTTCCACATGAAGTAACGCACCCAGGATTAATCCAAGTTGCTATTCCTATAGAGTGCAACACTTTGTGCATTTAGTTTCCTGTTAAAACAAGTAATTATGTACCAAGAAAAGCACAACATCACAGGAGGATAAAAGACCGTCTCCATAAATAGCCTACGAATTCTCCTTATCACAATCCAAATTGTGAACAGTAGAACAGGAAACCAAATGGGCCCTGTATTAAAATGCACACTTTTTGGCAAAATTATTTCGGTAATAAATGAGATCTTAATTGAACTGCAGTTTCAAAAAACAGATGTCGGGTGTCCTCCCATGTCAGCAGCAGAACTCCCTTGACCTTAAAAGAGCCAGGATTTCAGCCCATACGTACCCTGGTATGCTTCTGGGTTATTTTACTGAACTAAATCAGTGGGATTTCTCTGCTTCTTTTTAATAACACCAGTCACTTCCTGCCTATTTGGCACTCATCCTTAGACTATAATAGGTTTGGTACTGCCTTTTTCATTTTCAAATTCATGGTTGCTTGGTGGTCTTAATTTTCTCCGAGTATTTGAAGATGACAGATTAATAGGTGGTTCTGTGCAACTATGTGGGCAGATCTTTAATGGAGCTCATTAGTTTATATTAGTGAATAGCATACAGAGATGTGGAAGCTGTTCCTAGAGGACAACACTACTGCTAAATAAAAAAAAAAAAAAAAATCAAATCCTTACTTCTGTGATTAAATAAACACCAATTAGGTCAATTCATGTGAAGAAGAAACGAACTACACTATTTATTCAGTATAAACATTAAACAAAATTCCAAAGCGTATTTTGGTGCTACAGTTGGGGTTTTTGCTACAAAACCCAGCTGTCCTTAACAATAGCAAAAGGGAATCTTTTGAGATTTACCAAGCATACCTTGTATATCTGTTTATTGTCTATGACACTCAGTAGTATAACAGGCTGCTGCTCAACCCAGCAGAGAATTCTGTAGGATCTCCTATCATAATACGCCCTGAGCTAGCTTACGAAAAAATAATAATTACAACATTAAACACAAGTCAAATTGGCACTCAACCAAGAAACCCTGGACATTTATATTAACATGGCACACATAAAAGGATTTCATTTTATACAAAACATTTTTTATTTAACTTTATTGGACTTTTTCTAGCACCTGCTTAGGTTTCCAGGTAACCGTGAAGTTTAATAAACCTGTACAATGATAATTAAACACTGTAAATAATTTATCTGTTTAATCTTCCTAACTGGCCTTTTATTCCTTTGTAGAAAAGCGATCTTTGCTGACATTCTGAATAAGGTTGGCAAAATAAGTGCAGTGAGGAGTGGTAGCATAAAGTGGATTTGCTCTCAATAATGTATGAAGCCACATGCTGGGTAGAGGAATCCTCACAAAAGCGGTACCACAGCAATCTGTTCCTTTCATCTGCAGCCAGCATTTAAAGTGAAGGTGCTGCTCCGAATCAAAAGCACAATCACTCATTTGTGAGCAGATGTCCTTCACACGGCAGGCAGCGCTTTTTCAAAACAGAGCTGAACAAATGCACTGCTGTGAGACAAGTTCCCCTACCCATTAAAGAAAGAACACAGTATATATTAATTTAGCAGGTTGTTGAATGTTTTAAAGTAGAATTTATGAAGCAGAAAAAGCATGTGGTGAAACAAAATGGCTTTCGAACTAAAATATGAAAAAGCTCCCCTAGTTACTCGTTTGCAAAATGCAAGAGTCCAAGGCTCATGACAACAGTTTACACAGGAAATAAGCTGAAATGCAAGGTGTGTGATTTTCCACACTACACTCAGATTATTAACTAAAAGAGGCCATTAATTTGAGAATACGTGTGTGATGGTAATAGTGCACGTATATGTATTCTGTGTTCACAGTTGTTCATAGAATTTAGGGTTAAATCAAAGTGAAAGTTGTTCAAAGCTGTCAGGCCTCTGCACCGTTTAGCAAAATAAACCTGAGAGCCACTAAGAAAGCGAGTTCTGACACTTTTGGTTAAATAGATTTTTCTAGTTACCTCTGCATGCACAAACTTTTTCTGGAGAGTACTTCTAATAAAAACTTTTGGATGTGCTCCCGGCACACCGTGGTAGACAGAAAGATTCACACTGACTCCTGCATGAGCCAGACTAGGATCTTGGTTATGAAAATTATAGTGGTTGCTCTTTCAATTTTCAGAGCACATTCCTATTATACACATTAAAATATATATTAATATTCTAAAAATAACATACAGAACCTTTGCTCCTTACTCATAATAATTTGAAGCTCCAAATTTAACCACCATCACGCCCCAGCTACAACAGCTGTAATATGTTATATATCTAATGATACCAACACAGACGTTCCAAAATCAAGATGTTATCAAATGAAGGCATGCAAGTCCAGCTCTTCTGTAATGACAGAGGAAGCTACATCCCTTTGTGTGCACTGTTTTATAACTACTATTGGTTGGGTCTCTCCCCTGGCTCCTTTCTGTGGTGCACTTCGACGAAGGAGAAGCAAGCTATGAGATCTGCACCATAATTTTAGCCACAGCTCCCACAGTCTGTCTGGTCACCCCGTCCCACCCACCCGCAGCTGCAGCCAGGCCGTGCAGCACCCACTCGCAGCACCCACGCGTGGCCCGAGAGCTGCCCGCAGGCTTTGCTCTGCTCGCTCAGCACCTGCACGCACCCAGACGCACATCAAACCTGGAGAGCTCTCTGTCTTTGCCAACAAAATCCACGTCCTCGCTTCTTTCCTCTCTCCCATAACTTGGCCTCTAAGCACACCAATATTTACAATCATTTTACCCATGTTACATAAACACACTGCGTTTTGCTGCCCACACAGAAAAAGGTTGATTCCTTCTTGCAGAAGCGTACTCGCAGTGTAATTATTATAAGGCATACTGCAATTTAAACCCGAATCTCTGTTTATATATGCATGATTATTATACCAGGACTCATTTGTGGATAGAGCACAGATAAAAATACAGCTAATAACTCTTACTGTAATGATTAATCAATTTATGAATATATTATTTAAACGAATAGTTCAGGTAGGGTATCTTAAACAAGTTACAGAGTACATCGACCAATTCAAATACCAGCTACTAGATCAATAAGAAACTATAAGAAACTCTAGGGAATAGGTACACTTGCATAAGAAACTGTGAATTTTTAAAAATCCCTCTATTGGGAGAACAACCTCATCAAAAATAATTGCTTTAGGCCATTATGTTTGGATTTTGGCAAACTGTATGGTAAACTAGTAACTAAAATCAAAATTTTATACTGTGTAACAAACTAATTTTATACTATTTTTATATATTAAAGAAATAAAACTAGTCAAAGGAAAAACAATACCTGATACTTCTGTTTAGTTTTTCAGTATGTTAGTATTTAAAATACAGCCTGGTTTTTGTAACATGTGAACACACTGCCAAGCCTGTGCCCTAGACTCAATATAAATGAAATACATTAATTTATAAACATAAGATATTTTTCTCCTACAACTTACAAGAGACAAAAAAGAACTTTAAAGGAAGTATTTTAAGGCAAAATTGTAAAAAATAAAGGGAATTTAAAAACCCCTTGCAAACCAAGGCAAAAATGAAACAGCAAACCAAAAGGAAAACCTTATTTTCTCATAACACATTTCAGAAATTGTTAATTCTAGTATAACAGAGATTCTTTTAATACATAATAATAAACAGACATTTACCTACACATCACCAAAAATTAGTTCCTTATATGCATATTCTAAGTATAACCATAAATACTGAAATATCAATTTGGGCCAGTTTTGGACACAGTACTGTAGGTACCTCGTTAAACCTGGCAATTCAGCTTGTTGGCAACCACCATGAAAAGGTCTCTGTACTTGATTTAGTACTTTTTTTAACCTGAATGTATAACTTTAATCTTTCAAAGTAGGGTTTTTAATTAAAGGCACCAAGTGCAAATGCACTAAGTAAGGCACTGCCCTCCACTCACTCTGATGCTAAAGGTGTGCTTCATCTCTGTTTCAAGTGATACTGCATTTTAAAAATTAATTAGTAGCTTGCAAGAACAGGCACACATTATTGAGTAAGTAACAGCATTTAAGTGGAACAGATGAAATATTGGTAAGCAATGCAGACCACAGTATAAGTATGTGAAGGGGGTCATAGGCTAATCCCTATTGATTTTCCAAGTATGCGTACAGCACCGCTGGGAAAGGCCAGTTCTGTTGGCAATCAGCTCGCACAAATACATTATAAATCTTACTGTCCACCTTCACTGATCAGTGTCACTTACTTCCTTCACTAAAGACCATTAGGAAACGGCAACAAATCCACTGACAAACAACCAGGAAAGAATTTCAAAACCTTTTTCCTAAAGCATAATTTCAGAAAGCTTGTGATGTACGGTAAGATAAAACAAAAATAGTTCCCAAGGAGCAATACGGTTCTTGTAATAACTGTTCAAAGAAATAATCCACAAGAAAACTGCTGGACCACATGGAGGAGGAACGCAAATAATGACGAACAAGTCATGCACATTAATCTTAGAAACTAACACGAAAACCTGGAAAACATTGGCTACTTGTTTGCCTGTTCATGAAGGGAACTGAAACATTATTTTCGCAAAACTGAAGACAATATTGCCTTAGCAGAGCCGAAACAAGCAGACTCTTGTCTACAACTACACACAACAACCACCTTTTAGTGCAAAATTCACAACAACGCAGAAGAAATAAGCAGGTCTGCTGCAGCTGCAGTCGCGCTCCCTTGCTGCCAAATGTATGATTCCAGCTACCCCGATTCAGCGGAGCACCGTTCGCTGGTGGGTAAACTCATTGATATCAACCCTGCTTCACGCTCATCTATTCATAAGGCTCCAGGTCAGCACAGCTTTCCTGAGAACCTCCATACTGCTGCAAGAGCACCAACTCAGTTCCTCCCCTGGTTCTGGCTGCCTTCTCTTTCTCCTCCGGGAAATAACACTAGAAAAATCAAGTTCCTTGCAGTAAAACATAGTTTGGTTAGGTTCAGATCAGTGAGAAAGTAGTGTTTAAACGGTTTCCACACTAACTAAGCGAAACGCGAAAATCACGTTGCTCTAATTACTCTGTAGATGAGGCACTCTGAGACAAATATTTCCACTTGTGGAATAAGGTTGTGCTACAATGGACAATTCCAACCTAGTTGTATTAATACATTATGTATCACAGGCAATACAAGATGCAATTCACCACTTTCTTAAACATTAGAGATGTAGAAGTTCTCTTTGCTGAAAGCAGAAGAAACCCCCGGCTACCCCTACAAATCTGGAACAGTCCTGAATGTAACTTCTAAGGTATCGGCTTCTGCTGGAAACCCAGTTGACATTCACTACCAGTACCGTCTGTGTTTGTAGAAAGAAGCATATAAAATGAGCTCAAAATTTCCATTTAAAGATATCACTTAATGGAATTTTAAAACGTTTAAGGAGATGGATACCCTGTGTTTGTTTTCTGCATTAATGATCTATAAAAAAATGCAATAGACCATAAATACAGTATTTTTTTGCAACAGCCTTTACTAAAAATGCTACTACTTGTGTTTATCATTTATATCCTCATACACAACCTCAAAATTGATTACCCTTTAAACCATACATAAATTGGTGTGTTTTTCATTTTGAGTCATATTGCAAACATTTTTATAACTCTGTTAATATATTCCATACTTTGTATTCTTATTGATTATGAATATTTCTTTAGGAGATTTTATTGCTTTTCAAATAAAAAATGTCAGGTTTTTTTTAAAATAGAAAATAGTATTGCAACTTATATACTTTTCTTTCTCATAATAATTCTAATATAAAAATTGTTATCATGAATATTTGCAGACTATCATTTTTCACATTTTCAATTCAAGAAATAAAATGGAAACAGCTTATTAATATAAGGTAAGGCATAAGTACCATATTTTTTTTTTTCTCAAATCTCTCTTTAAGCTGTTGGGCTGAATCCATAATAATTTTGAACTTTTTAAAAATTAATATACCAAAGTAGTGTTCATATACAACATCATGGTTTTATATCAGGTATACATCATCTTTTCCTAATTACTACTGCAGTTTGCAGACTGAAATACAATTTATTTTTAGGATACGATTTTGCTATTAATTATCAAATTGGAAAAAAATAAAATCTTGCATTATAAATTCTCTCTTGGAAATTAATGTTATTCTTTTTTTCTATAATCCTATCACACAAGCAATAAGTGCATTGCAGCATGAACACTTTAATTTTTCCAGTTAGTTTTGAGCAAGCCCAGAGGTGAGGTTTAATAAGGATCAATGGCACTTTATCTGGGACAGGGCCACTTCACAGCATGCAAATTACACAGTAACACTTAAAAAAAGAAATAGATTTAATTAAAAAAAAAGTAGAACCACAGGCTCTGGAAATTCAATTAAAGGATTTATGCAAAGGTTTGCTAGGTTTTTATATGCAGTTACTGCTTATATAATGAGCTTTTCATATTAAAAATCAATAGGTAATCTAGAGTAGAAGATCATCCCCTTAAATACATTTTTGAAATCAATTTGAAAAATAGTCCATCAACTGCTGTGACTACTCTTGCTGCTTCGATTAAACTAAGAGCAATATTTAGATTGTAAGACATGCTATGGAATATCTATGCCTGGATTTTGCTCTCAAGTGTTCTTATACTTTTAAGTGCCCAAGCTAATCATACAGTAATTGAAGACTGTGTACAAAGGATAAATAATTAATTTAATTACTAGCAAGGGCATAAAAGTCCTGAAATATGTCAAAACCCTAGACATCTAATAGCACAATCTGATAATACTTTGAATATATGCAAAAATCTACATCTCTGAATGTCTTTGCTATCTTTCTTCTCAGCCTGCTAGCCACTTAGCACACTGAGATAAATATTTCTGTTTATAACTTCTTAAAGTCACCAGCTAAGGAAGCAATTAGCCTAACACTTGTCTGAAGTGCAACTTTCACACATCATGAATTTAAAGATGCATCAGGTTCTGTGTCCTTCAGGTTTAATCTAATTTGCCAAGACGCTATGGTGATATAAGATCATTATATTAAAGTCCAAATATCCTAGTTAATATTCAGCACTTATCACAAATTCACATCTCATGCAAGCAAGCACACCTTCGAAATGAATGGAGATGCACCCGTTGCATCAGCACTTAAACTGCATCAGTCTAACCAATTGCACAGAGCTTGTAAATATTCTGCAGTGAACATTATAAAGTGGTCACTCAACTGTCCTTTTTCCTCGACAAAAAACCAAGGCAGTGCAAGCTATCAAATATAAAGAATCCAAGGGATTCACTCACAGCACAGGATGCTGTTGCTGTTATTGGAGCATGACAGTCTCCACACAACAGAGAAAAAAATCAGGGCTCCTTCCTTGCACAGGTGGAATTTTCACATTTGTTTCCCCAACTCATAGGTCTTTCCGTTCCACTCCTTAATTTAGCACCAGGTGTTGAACATACGTTTTAGCCACTGAGAAATTCTTGGACTAGAATATTATTGTGTTACACGTAATGCCCAGGCACGTGTTGCACATAATGCCCAGGCACAGTGCTCTAGTGGTTTTGGATGCTTGTAAAATGTAGATTCTACATAACAGATTCTCAATAATGAAATGCAGAGGAAAAAACATCACTCAATGTATTATCTCATGTTCATATGACAGGGAAGAAGAAATCTTTATTTCTGTTGTTGGTTATACAAATATGTATTCACACGTACGTTTCACTATCTTAATTCTATACTTTAGAAGAAACATAATTCCATTATAAAAGGTTTGAAAAATTGTTCTGGCATATAGCTTCTACATGTGGAACAAAGCAAAATGACAACCACAAGAGTCAGGGATTAGAAAATTTTCTCTATCTGTAAGATGCTCTGCCAACCAAAGCATTTCAGCAATGAAATATCCTCAGAGGCAAACATATTATACAAAAGTTTCAGAGTAAGAAGAAAAATAAATAGTAGCTGAAAAGTAACTAATACTTTTCAGTTAAAATGATGGTATTTAACAACAAAACTATACTGTTCAGAAAGTGAATTTACCAATCTACCAACATTTACCAATGTTAAAAGTTTATTTGTTTAAACCTGTCACACCAATAATACCCAAAATATCTGTTTCAATCCTTTGCTCTTTGCACTCATTCTGCATCCATCACTGCACAACACTATGGAGTTGAAGTACAGACCACAAGAACAAATACCCTTGCTGTCATTTGTCTGTTAAGTCAGTTAAATATCTTCATAAGCATTCTCTGAAGCACACTTCTTTATTGAATTTCACTTGTTTCTTAAAAGAAAAATCTCAAAGGAATCAAAGAAAAATGTTTGCTTACTCTCATTTCAAAAGAAATATGGATACAGACTAACGCTATCTTTTTCGATAGGTTTGAAACAAAGATGTTAATGAACAGTAGCTTTATTTTAATCTTTCTTCCTACTAACTGAATTTCTCATGTGCACCATATTTTTCTAGACTTTTGCATTTTAAACACAGTGTAAGTACATGAGGGGATCAAAGAGTTTCAGATGAATCTGAGCAGTTATAGCAAGGGTAACGAGGGTCCTTACTTTCTAATGACAGAAGCATATGCTCTCAACTTTCTAAACTGCATCCAACTGAGCCATTTATCAAGGCCTGAAACTTTTTCATTATTTAAAGCACTACGACAGCTTTCCACTTGATGCCTTGGAAGTACACAATAATAGAGACTCTATAGTCATTAATTATAATATCAGCTGGTTGATGAAGTTACTGTACTTGCTGCTTGGTGATTTCATTTTTAATTGCAGCAGGTGGTGTGGAAATAAAGTGATGTATTGACACACACAGTCACCTCAACAGTATTTTCCTTTTTATGTATAGATAAATACAACTTGGTTTTTTTGAAAATTCCTTCTGTTTTATATCCTACTGCATAAAGTAGCTGCAAAGAAAAATGAGCACATAGAACACACTGAAAATTAGATGCTTAGAAATGAACTGATAGAAGCCGTATTATCCCTACCCTTTTTCCTTCCAAAATATTTAAGGTACTGTTTTTTTTTCCCTGTGTAATGATTAGCTGTTTTGAAACACACTCATAGCTACATATAATGTACAAGTTTTTTCTTCCAACTTTTGGTCTTATTAATGTAATTGAATAAGTAGCCACTTCTGAATTCTACAAATCTGAAAGACGTAATTAAGGAAAATTAAACTCAATGGTATTAAATTCTAAGACTATTCTAAAAATGAGTGTGTGATATTTTAGATGGTGTGCTCTATTTTTTTTTTCCTGTTTTGGAATTAGGCTTATATGCTCCATTGCTTTAGTAATTTACTAACCCATTTATCCACATAGGTTTTTGCAATTTAAAACCCATAAGCATATTGAAAACAAAAAAATGGATTCAGACAACAATTGTGTGTACTGATTTGTCCTTTTGTTGTCTTCAGACTGCTTCTGAATAGTCTGTATTGTTCTGCTGATACTGTCTGCTCTTAAAAGTGTATTTTCTTCCGCTGTAGTGTTTTCATTTCATTAATCTCTAATTTAACAGATTAGATAACTGTTACAGGAGATTTTGCTGCCATGGGTTTTCCATGAGATTGATAGGTAATAAAAACTGGTGTTTCCTAATGGCCACAGACATCCGTCTTCCACATAAATCAGCAAACTCCCTTAAGAATCCCTTCTATCCAAGTCATAGATCAATTGTACTCAAGCCTCATTACAACACACTCATTCTCTGTTCTCTGAAATAAAGCTGTGCTACCTTAGCTCAAAACTACATTAAATGTAATTAATACAACTGTGATGTAAATGGACACAGCATTAAAATGTATATCCCCAGGGAGAACAGGTTGTAAAGCAGCTATGTGCACTGTCATGCATGGCACTCATGACTAGGGAAGATTTTAGCATTCTTATTTAGAGAGTTATAGCAGTTACACCATAAAATTGCGAGACTGCAGTGCCAGGAGCAGAAGCTTTGCCTCAGCAGCACACGGCCTAGCAGTGGCTGGATACCGGCTCCTTCCTAAAGAAAGACGTTGTAGCCTTGCAAATCCTCTCTTGCATGTTAACTTCTATCTTCAAAAGAGAGTTGCACAAACATTGTTAGAACTCCAAAAATTAAACGGAAAGGACATTTACTGTAAGCAGCGAATGTAAGGAAAAGTCTGAGATGATGTGAATTGTTTGGCTGTAAACTAGGGAAAAGGTAGGTGACTTCTAACAACTTAGTGCTTTATTTGCATACAACAACTATGTCATTTGGAAGAGAATGCGGTAGGAGAGGGGAATCAACTGAGCAAAAGGAGTGTCTGGAAGCACTGCAAGGTGTCCAAACCAGGCAAACATAATTATAGCTGTTCTTCTAACAGACAGCACTGTTCATTTTAGGAAAGAGTTTGTCTAAAAAAAACAACAGGCCAGCACTGCCAGCTTCCATGAATACAGCGTTTTGCTCGGACAGAAAGCAACCTCAGAGTCTGAGCACAGCCCAGCTGTGAACAGGACTTGATCAGCATGTTCTGGGTCTTGCTTCAGACCCAAAACAAAGCTACATCTCCTGAACTCGCTGTGATCTGCTGACCCTTCTCCCCTTAAGAGGTCCGATCAGGTGTGCTGTTGCTACACACAGTAGGTAACCAGGAGTTAGATCTCATAACAAGACAGCTCAAGTGGTTTTGGAGAAGGGAATATAGGCTGTAATATCTCTTCTTTAAACAGTTCTCAGACAAACGCTGAATTTATTAAATATAATATTTTATCTATTGCACTGGTTTCCTAAATGGGATCATGTGGCTGCTGGAAAACAAATAATAGAATTGAAGCTCATAATCAGAGGTACCATATCCACAACGAAGTCTGGGAATCATTGCTATGAGGTATTTATTATCTAACACACATAACCATTAAATAATTCTTCTTGAAATGTTCTACTATTGCTGATCTCACCTTCTTAGGAAGATATTTTGCATCCTCCCTTTAATTTGCTTTTTACATTACTACTGTAGTGGCCTTTCTGTAGGTACAAGGCAGGAAATCAGGTTTGGGTTGGTTAATAATATAATCAAAGCATTCAAATACGCAAACAAACCCTTGACCACCAAACTCAGCTCTCATATGTGTCGATGTTTGCAGCACTGAAAAGGGAACAAAGTTTGGCACCTTTTGCTCACAGACACTGAGCACAGAAGTACATTATCTGATTTCAAGGGATTAAGATCTGTATCCTGGGTGCCCATTGCTCTCTAATGCAAGTAGATTCAAACCTACAAAAAGCAGAAAAACCACATTTCTCACATTGTACGACCACCCCATGTTATTTCCTAATACAGCATAAAGGCAAAAATAATTACAATAAAAAGCGTGGAATTTGGCCACATTTATTCTTTCATCATTTTTCTTCACTGATCCATTCTCTCCCCTTGTACTTCTGGCCTCTTTCTGGTTTTGAGGAATCCTCGCCCCTTATGTGCCCACAGTGCAAATGTGCAATGCAACCCAAACAGTATCAGCCATAATAAACATCAACATTTCAATAGTCTTCACATTCACTACTCAATCTCCTAAGTAGGATTACACATTACATCAGTTTTACTGGCTAATTGGTTACATTCTTTGTCCTGGCTTGTTTTTCTTCCATATTCTATAAAAGAATTTAAATGTTTCTACAAAGAGTACCAGAAGTAATACTGTATTACATGTTCAAAGGCTGCACAGCCTCATTTGCTGTTGTAAGCTACACAGATGTAAGAATTATTAACAATGAGTTGAGACCCACAGTGTCATATGATCCAAATGCAAATCCTCAAGGACATTTATTTCCTCGATTTCAGTGGGTAATTGAGCTTCTAAACCACCCACACTTGTAAAAATAGTTAACCATTTGTGCCATTAAAAATATTTATACTGTAAAATTTCTTTTGCACCTATGAATATGAAAACTAGTAAGACAGTCTACCAAACGGAGCTGTTAGATACTGAATTGTCAAAACTAAAATGTAGTAGCCCACACTAAAATGAAGTAAATGAAAACCACAAACCAACCCATAAATGAGTAACATTCAAAATTAATACAAGGAGTGACTTTTTGATTCATCCAGAATTAAAGAAGACATCCTTTTCAGTGTCTCATTTTTGCACTGGACATAAGATTCCTAGTATGCGTATCATGGTTGAAAGACAGTAATAATAAATCTAGCCTAGAATAGCTTTTGCTGCTTTGTCACCAGCCAAGAACGAAAGCAAGGGGAAACAAGCGTAGGGTTGGTTTTCCCTTTGAAGACAAACAGTCTCCTTTAAAGCTGAAGGAAAGTCAGGCACTTACAGAAAACGTGCAATACACATTTCTCATGAAAAAATATTCTGGAAACTCAGCTATCACATGAAAAGGAGCTGTTGAGATTTTTAAATACACAAAAAGGTCTTGCAAACAACTTCTGCAGACTGCAAGTCAGGATCTTTTGATCCTCAGTAAGAGCTAAGCAGATTGCCCACCTACTATCTACAACCCCCAGAGTAACAAACAATTGATGTCTACTATAAACCCATGTCAGAAATTGCTAACCTAAGATTATATTTTACCATAATTACAGAAAAGTGAGGAGCAAATCAAAAATGAGGATGTTATCTCAATCAATACAGTCAAGAAATAAACCAAAAGGCGGCAGTTAACTCATCTGCAACACAGAACGTGTTTCTACTGTCTGGCATCATTCAGCCTGCCATACATCCAGCTTCTGAGAAAAGATGGAAAGCCCTTCATGAAACCAAGGAAAACTCCCTTTCCATTTAAAAGGAACATGAACTGAGTCTCACAGAACCATGTGCAAAAGATGGACTGTTGGGAGAGAGAAGGTCAAGGCAGTCCTGTTCCTCAGGTGCATTTTTAAACCTCAAAATATTGGGGAAAATACACATTGCTCCCCAGAGAAATCTGTGCCAAGGACCTTGTCTTAATTATTCAGCATACCTTTCCTAATTTATCCATTTACCTCCATACATTTATTATCTTTGTTGTCATTATTAATATAGGTATTAACATAATCCAAAGACGTCAAGTCATGAGGGATTGGTGAGAAAAGCACAGACATTTGGGAACAGAAAGAGAGCAGCAAGTCTCTAAATTAACATTCCAAACAATGCAAACAGTGTATGTTTTATTTTAGAATTAATACTGCTTGAATATGCTTTTGATTCTTTATTTTTGTTTTGTTTCCCAAAATAGCTAGCATACACAAGACAACATCCTGATTAACCGATTAACAAATACAGAGAACTCATATTACTGTGCTTCTCTGGAAAACTAAGAGCTTCAGTTTAGCAATGTCTACTTTGAGCTTTTATCAGCACTAATTTCAATGAAAAAAAAATGGCCGTAAAATTCAGAACAGAGGGAAAACAGTCCTTAATTAAGCAAAGTGTTATCTCTTTCTATTATAATGAAAGCAAAGTTAGAGTTATATTTTTACCAAGATTTTTCCCCACTTAATGAAGACATTACCCGTGAGTTTTCAAAGTCACTTTACAAAAGAGCATTCAAGAGACATTAAAGTCAGCTTAAACTAAAAAGTCTTTTTGAAGTCAATAAACAATAAAAAGAACAATGAAAAGACAGCCTTTGATCTCTTCTTACTCTAAAGTCTTTAATTTCTGTTTTAATCTACTAGATGCATTAAGTCTTGTTTTCAAATATTTTTCATCTGCAAAGTACAGTATGCTTTCCTTGATTGTTTTATTCATATATATTCTTACTGTATTAATGTACACTTCTCATTACCAAGGATGGGTGTCATCTGAAAGTTCTCCCACCACAATAGACAGAATAAAGCTTTAAAATTATTTTTCATTCTGTTCTCTTTCAAAATTTATTTTTTAAAGAAATAAAAATGTAAAAAGAAAAAGAAAGTAGCATCTTCAGCTTTGAAATTTGTGAGAAGATCAAAGACTATAATGCACATAGATTTTTCAAAGGATAAATTATTAACAAAATGGGCAAACACATACTGGTCAATAACGTGGTCAAAGAAGGGTAAGCTAAGAGCATCTCTCTACAGCCAATTACAGTTAATCTGACTTTATTGTTTGCAAGAAATTCCAAGTTATTCACTAGATGTTTTTAATACAGCTTTTAAAAACCCTTTTTAACAAAGCTGTGAATTGTGACAAGCTCTTGACTAGGTTTAGCAGTCTGGCATTTTAACAGTTCTTTACTTGCATTTAACCCTTCCTCAACGGCACGTGCTACAGATGTAAACGGGAAAATACAAAAATTGCAATGAATGAAAGTGTGCAGGAAGTCTAAAGGCAGAGGCAGACATTAGTTCCCCTCGTGCCACCAATTTCTCCCAGGTATCCGGTATAACCCCAGCTAGAAGGGGTAAAAGCTCTCCCCGTACCTGTTCACCCTTGGTGCACATATCAGCCTGCTGAATTTCTTCTGTATAAATAACCATATGCTTCTGGTATTCGCAAACCTTCAGGAACAGGGGATCATCCACAGGGTGAGCCAGAAGGGAGAACCATATCCTCCCTTTCAGACCTAGATTAGTGCAGCAACCTGCCAACTCCCTCTTTACATGCGTCAGAGAATTTCAAAATGAGTGAAAACGTAAGATGGACAGCACAGTGAGCACTGGGCTGAGCAGACCCAGGAACACACCAAAGAGCCTTTTCTCCACTCCTCCATTTCTCTTTCTGCAAGTGCTGTTCTTGCCTCACGCTTGCAGAGACCTTTCCAGACGTGAGGGACAGATGAAACCGTATCTGCCAGAGACAGCCTTCCCCTTTCTCTGCTCTGCGCAGCTAACCTAGAAACCTGATAACAAATACCCTGCTGTTATTGTCTTGGTTCATCGTATTCCACAGATCAGCCTTTAACTTAAACACAGAGCGTTCATAGGATTAACAGTGAATTCTGGGCCTTTACTGACCTAGACTAAAATGCCACCACTTTTTTGGTATCTAATCATCCATTCTTTTTTCAAAATATTTCTTTCACGATTCTCCCAAAAGAAAGCGTTCTCCAGCTCCATTTGTTGCTGAAGTTGCCAATTTTTGCTGATGATTTTTGTAAGAGAGCAGGTCTAGAAGTGTTTATTTCACAGAGACCACTGAATATCTGACAAACGTGAGATCTTATTCATTTCTAGAGTGGGATATGAATGGGAACGCCAAACCATTGGGCTCTGAATTTTGCCGATATAAGAATTTTTCCATTTTTCATGCAATATATTTCATTTTGATTGAAATAAAAGTAGATCCTATGGGACAGATCTTCCCTAAGAAAGAAAATAACCATGTAGAAATTTAAGCAATGTCTTTTTCTCACATCAAGTTAAGCAAAAAGACTAAAATTTTCACTTTGCTCATGGCAGATATACTTAATAAAAAGAATCAGACTGAGAGCACTTTACTACGTTCAGACTAGCCTTTTATTGATTTGGATGTGCTATGAACCACATTATCTAATCTACAATAAGCCATTTACCAAGTGCAATGATCTATGGGCTAAAAGGCTTAGATTTTTAGTTCTATTGTAGACTTTTTGATGAAATGGTAGATCGGCAGAGAATAATACTATAATAAGATTGTGAGGGACACAAGTGTCAATATTAGAAAATTAGAAAGTTTGCCTTACTGTTTTAAATCCTCTTGCTGTTCATTTAAAAGCCCAATATCTCTTTTTCCAGACTAACTGCACCTGTATATTTAACAGAGGTCCCAGATGATATCTTACAGGGTATCAAGTTCACAGGGGTTCAAGGGCTCACCCAACTGAAACTATTTTTATTTTGCAAAAACCAAAATCATCCATCTGAGCACACGACAACTGTTTGGTGAGGATACAAGTTATCAAATTCAGACTAACGCTCCCACAATCTCGCTTGTGATTGCCTCCCCTCCAATCATCAGCTTTAACCACGTCTGCACATGGGAATTCTCCAGCTGCCACTGGGAAATGCCATAGAACGGCATAGAATCCAGATGATTAATTTATTTACTCTTCTATGTTAATCTAGGAAAGAAGCACTCATATGAGATCTGCTTCCTTATTTTTCAATACAGCTTTTTGATTGAAATAGGTAACACTAACCTTCTTGGAAATCTTAGTAAACTTCCTCCTAAAATTATAAAGCAATTAATGTAAAGATAACTTTTCCCTGAAAATGGTTGCTTTTGGCTAACTGGGACTCAGATGTTTGTGAAAAACCTAAGAGTGCGAAACAGATTTGTAACACCATAGGCATAATCAAAATAACCCCTCGTGTTAGCAAAGAAACAGACCGATATTCAGTGGCCTTCAGTAGAAGAAATAAAATCCACTATTTAGTGCTAATTAAGTGAAAAACAAAGCCTATTTAAGAGATTATTTTACCTACAGTTCCATGGCAAATTTTACCGCATCATTTCTGAGTAAGACTGACAGTTTACATGCCTAAGTAAATGTACTGAAGACATTAATGTCACTTTAAAGCAACTCAGGTTTTGATGTTCTTATATGTTTGTTCTACTGCAACTACTAGGATGCATCGCCTCATTTTCTGAAAATGAAAAGAGGAAGCGTAACTAGTTGAGGCTACCATGTAACTTTACAACAACTGACACTAACTATAATATACGCCAGTTTGTATTAAGATGTTATTGCACCTTTCCAGTTCTAATCGCCAATTATGACTCTATTAGTCCTACTTGGCAGTTCATCTGCTCCTGCATCAGCTAAGGGGGACTTGGAGACGGACCTCTGATCTTCACGTTTCCGCTTCAGTGAGTGCTCAGCGCAGCGGCTGTCATCTGGAGACGCTGAGGGGGTAAGGCATTGCCTTTTCTAAGATAACTACACCTGACCTTACAACAATTTACTAAGGAAATACCTGCCTAATGGCAGTGTGAGTGCAGTTTCCTTTACGCTCACAACGGCGCTGCAAATTAGAGACAACAGGATAAATCTATGACCAGCTCACTAGACACTTCATTAAATCACTGTTCCCTTGCCTTGTAGAGCACTAATAGAATCACAGCCCTCGTTAGCTACTGAATAAAAGATCAATCACATGCTTTGAGAGCTCTTGCTACCAGCTTCCAGAGGAAACAAGGAAAAAAAGACATATTTAGGATCATCAGTAAGATTCTGAATGGCCTCACTGCAAGTTGGTTAAATTACCTTTTCCACAACTGACTCCGACTGTAATACTCTGAGGAACTTGTTAAGTCTGCTTTCAAAAGCTGCTATCTAATATATGACTACCAGGCCCTGGTCAAAAGTTCATAATGTGCATATGTAAAAAGGTACTAAATTGCCTGAGGGCTAAAACCAGAGGAGTTTAATTGCAGCAAAATGCTGAAAATGGTCTGTTGAGGGTCTTTCTATTGGGATACTGCTGGCACTAGCTGATTGAAGTACAGCACATAAAAGACTTACAACAATATTTCCTTAAATGCAGCTGAAACTGCCAGCACTTGCTAGTGCATATATGGTGTGCCAAGAGGAAAAAAACAAAAACAAAACCCTTCTTTAAAACAAACAAAGATTTAAGGATTGATATAATTCATAATTCAGAAGTATGTGGATAAAAGGAAGAATTAAACAACAGTGAATACCTGTCAGTATAAGTGATGTTATAGTCCCCACATGTTGTTATGGTGGGAAATGTAAGTACATATGTAAATATATTTAATTGGCATCCATTAAGATTTGCTGCAATGAAAAGTGGAAAACCGCTTCCAGCAATCCATTTATGACCACATGGAAATTTTTGAAACAGTCACCTATGAGACTGAAGATTCCTATACTTAGCCTGAACACGTTCGGTTATGAACATGTTCCCTGAGAATATGGATTTTGACCATAAACAGTCATCTGAAAAAAATAACAAGGGACCATCTTCAGAACGTGCTCTTTTTGTAGAAGACTCTGTGATTTACTTCTCAATAAATATTTTTATTTTCTTGGCCAAAATGTATAGTTACAAATATTTAGAAAGGCTGTAGTGAAACATTCCTCTTAACCTTTTTTTTTTATTTTTACCTTCTGAAAACCACGTTCACAGGGAATATTACCTGACATGCTATAGATACTAATTTGAAATTTTAAGTGGAACTTCATTGCAAATACAAATGCCAGCAATCAGGGAAAATTCACCTATGTTCAGTTCCATCTGCAAGATTTTGAATGGTGAATGTTCACCTATGTATGGATGATCTGTTGCCACTACTTTCTAGATTGGCAAAGCATAAATGTTATCTGCAGCACATATTTTTTTCATCTACAGCATGTGTTGTCTTTGGGCATGTCATGGCTGAGAAAATTATCTATAGCTTTGCATAAAGGTTTTAAAATACCTATTTCTGAAAGACAACAAGAAAAGGACTAGGCACGTTTTTTATTTGTACTTGAATGAATATAATATAGTAGATAAAACAGCCTTTAGCCAACCATTACCTGGTAAAGCGGGAAGTGAGCACACTGTTGATAGCACTGAATTTGCCATTTTCAGTTGGTATCAGTTAACGTGCAGCAAAATAACAGTCTTGGATAAAAACCATAAACAAGGCATCGCGGTTTAACGCAGGGTAACAGAACATGGTCAAAAGCATGAGAATCAGCAAGGAGTTCAAATGAGTTCAAGAGCCCTCCACTTTGAGCCTTGGCAAGTCCACATACCAATATTCTGCAGTAGCTTTACAGACTGCCTCCGTGGGAAGACCATATCACCTCTGTCTTCGGATACAACAGCTACCAAGCAAGTCTCATTTTACAACATAAAGAATACCCAGCCCATTAGAAAGTCTCAAAAATAAATTCATCTTAGTGGATAACAAAGAAAATGGCTAATTCATTTACCTCACCTCGACAGATCAATTCAGAGAAGTTTGAAAAAGCATCATTGTAACACCGACAGCATTTACCATAACAAATAACCTTGTGGAAATGACAAACCAACAGTGTCTGACAACAAATGAAGAATATGAAACAAGCTTATATTTGTTTACTCTTGACATTCAGTGCTGACACTTAAGCAGGTAGGAAGTCATTCAAATTGGTTTAAAAATACATGCTTGGGAAGAATTCACATAAATCTCCCAGAACAGAGAGGGACAGGAGACTACAAATATCTCAGTAAACATAATGTTCAAAGCAAACAGGCTGACTTCATTCCAGGTCTCTAAGTCTCTATTTCAGCTCTGGACAACTCTTTCTTTCCAGCTTCTACAATATAATTAATTACTGGACGTATCTGCCAGCAGAAGGGAACAACAAAAAGAAGCAGGAGAGCTAAAGTCTTTTTCTGATGATGATAGTAAACAGGAATGACCACATAATTTAGCCCAGTCACATTTCATTACCAATTCTAAACATTATTTTAGGGCAATAGATTAGCAATTAGATTGTATTTACAGGAATCTTTGCTATGGACAGTGACAAAGTTTCCTGATGAGTCTTCTGTCCCTTCCAACCAGCAGAAAAAGCATTGAGCTGTGAGTTCAGCTTTGCAGTATTTGATTTTCCAAGACAAGCAGTGGTCTGGATTGCATTCTGAAGAACACAATTTGCCTTAGCTGAAGGCCATTTAAAATGCCACGTTACTGTCTATTAAATAAGTATACATGTAATACAATAACAATAAACTGCCACTAAAAATAAGGTCAGATATTGTTTTGATAAAAAGACACTTCATATGAAAACATTTCCTTTAGAAATATAAAGCCAAATGCAGACAAAAAGTATTACATTACAAGTAGAACTGCCAGCTCTGTTGATACTTTCTGCTATAATTCCTTTAAAAGCTGTAAATTCACACACATTTCTCATCAAAGGAATGCAATAACTTAACCCATATTTTTTTCCTCACAAAGTCACCGCTTTTAGTGCAAAAGCTGAGAAAGAAGCTCACTTTATACATACTACTTCAGCAAATGGAATCAGTGCGGCTCTAAGACCATTTGGCTCAGGATAATACCTTATTTCTTGGCAGAACTAGATAATTTATTTTCAGTTTACTGATGATATCTCTTCAGTACTGGGGCAGGGAGTGCCAGGACACCCAGTGTCCCTTTGAAGATTCCGCCTCTGCTCTGTAATTAACACCATTAGATCAACAGCACTATTTGGGATGGGATGAACTATTCGAAATGAGTAGACAATCAGATTCTAAATGACACTGTTACAAAGTCATTATCATAAAAAATTGCCAAGACAGTTGCTCTACTTGAAGTGCTAAATTAGTTTTCTTGTACTGGTAGTATTCATCATAATGTAAGTTTGACATTTCAGGACAACATTTTAATAGTAACGCCGTTCAGTGGAAAGAAATAGTGTTTCCAATTTTCTAGCAAAATGAAAAAACCCTAATTACATTCACTAATAGATTACAGTGACAGGCAAGGTAACCCTATGAAAAATACCTATATTCAAGATTGTCAAATTTAAGGGAAAACTTTAATCCTAGTATTCTCAAGTATTCTCGTGCTTTAGCTTGTAAACTTGAAATGTTGTCCAAAGTTTTTTGCATAATGGTGGGTATAGTATTCAAATAGAAATCAGTAATGATGTGCCAGTTCAGCATGAGGATTTTTCAAGTCTATTCCTTTTACATGAAGTTTGGCACTCAACACTTGAGTAAATACTTTCATAACCAGTTAGGCATCTCATCAGCCATTTGTATATGCACAGTCATCTATTAGAAACAAAAGAAACGAGCAATTGTGTGATCAAAGATTAAAAAATAAGCTCGCAGTAAGTTTCAACTCCTACGCCTGCTTAACATTCTTCTGAATTAATAGTGATATCCATCTTAAATGCATTAAAGTTGAAAGTACCACCCACAGAAGCAGCACATGAATGAGAGCTCCATTTTTGGCAATGTCAACTCTTAAGACAGTATTGCTGTAAAAGTCTGAAATCCACAGCACTAGCAAGTCAATCCTGCATATTTGGGACAAGTAGATCTTGTTTTTCAAGACAAACAACTCTCTCTATATCTCAAAAATGACTTTACTTTTATATAAGATGCATCATCCAACATTGCTATCTTCATCTCATTTCAATGTGATGCTTTTGCAATCCATAAAATTCCTCAATACCTTCTAAAGATTTTTTTGGCATGCACAGAAGACTCTGCTGTATCCATAGTGATATTTAATAACTGCAAAAATATGCTGTCACTAAAATAATGGATGGAATTTGACTATGATTTTTATATTTACTGTCATCCTTGTTGCTAAAAATGGATTGATGCTAAAATTTCCTAGAAACAGCAAAATAAAGAGACTGGAAAATCCAAATGAGTCAAGTATTGTAAGGCTCAAAGGAAACTTTAAAATCTAAGTAAATTCAGAAATTCTCCCATTACAAATCCTGGTACAGATTATTGCAAAACTAATAAGTACTGCGTCATTTGCTGTGCATTTCTACACTGAACTAAGCAATATAAATTCAATATTATGTTCACTTTCCTCCCTAAAGAGAATGAGTACATTCTGTCACTTTATCAGAAGTAAATCATATGAACTCAGGCCACATAACACTTAACATAACCTGGAAACATTTTAATATTTCAACTAGCAAATGGATTCAAGGAAGTTCTTTTTTTGCCAAATATTCCCCCTCTATTCTTAAATACAATTCTTGGATCATACACACCATCAAAACAACTCTTCAAGACATTACCTTCAAGATATCCAACATACAATCATACATTTGTGCTTCATTTTTGAGAAAGGTGAGAAACCACGGGTCTAAGGACTAAGTAGGTTAAGAAGAGGAGAGGCAGAAGGGCACATTATATCACACTGACACTGGCAGTAAAATCTAGATAAAATTAAGGAAATTTTTCTGGAACATATATTCTCTCTTTCTTCCCTTTCTTTAGAAACATATACTCTTACCTAGAAAGAAGACACAGGAGCAGTACAAAAATTAGGACTACAGTAGAAGGAAGTTGAGGATTTGGACAGTATCTAACTCCAGCTTTTTCAATAACTCTCAGAGAATGATATGCAACGGGAGTTACTGAACTACAAAATACTAGTGAATATCCAGTGGCAAAAACAAACACACTGCCTAAGACAGTCTCATCAACCATAGACCTATTTCCCTCCACGTGGGACTCCAGCCAATGTTTCAAGCTGGTCAAGGAACATCCTGCAGTTTCAGTCTTGCCTTTAAAAAAAGAAAATTACCACACTCATATCTGTAACACCAAAACACTGACAAGAAGTAGAAACACTATTAGTGTCTGTCGTGGTTCGATTGTGGGGCCGGCCCCCGAAGTTCTGGACTGGACTCCGCAGCCAAGCAAAACTGGATTCAGTCTGTCACTAGGCCTCAGTTCACAGGGATGACTCGCAAGGTCCTCTCCCAATGTCGGCCACAAGGAAAAAGAAACAAGATCCTCGTGATCTCCCACTTTTGTATAAAGTATCACGTTACTGGGATGGAATATTTAGTTGGTCAGTTTTTGGTCACCTGTTTCAGTTCACTGCTCTTGCGGGATGTGCATCCATCCTTATCAATGACCTCGCATCCCATTGCTATGTCTACCCAAACACGTATCTAACTTTCAGGAAAACTGCAGTTAGTAAGAAAACTTTAGCAGACAGGGAAATTCACTAAAAGAGAAACTTGTTTTTAACAAAACCAGGACAATGTCACAGTGGGATACCTCCCAAAAGCCTAGAAATATGAATTTTCTATATGCACACAAACATTTTCAATAGCCTTCCTGGAAGAAAGATTTTAGAAATGTTAATTCATTTATGCAATTATCATGTGGAGGGAATGCTAACACAATGATGAATGACATCACACACCAAAACAAACAGATGAATCACTGTTTCAAGAAAATAAGATTCTTATTATGTTCACCTATCCAGGAATATTAAATATATTAAAAACCCAAGTATCTTTTTCATTTAAATAGATATATAGATAGGTACATACACACACATACATATGTAAAATAGTGAGAACACTGAAAAAACATTATGTATTACTCTGCATTTGATATACTGTATTATTTTTGGAACTTGCAAATATACTTTTTAATGACTTTGCTCTAAAAGAAGGGACTTTCTAGCTCAGATTACTTGGACACTATTACTGTTTACTCTTCCATCTTTTTTGTAAAGTCATAAGAGATTTCCCTGAGAACTTCAAATAAATAAGATATCCAGCTGCACAAACACTATACATTCTGTTAGATTACTTTGGCTTCCTAAGGAATATTTGACTTTCTCTGAATGTAAATGATTAAAGAGAACCCATCATATGAAACTGATTGGTGAACAGTTTCAAGTCATACGGCACCTCTTCAGAGATCATATAAAGAGAAATGAAAATAACATGTTATGATAAAGCATCTCAGATATCCAAGGATTTCTAGGGCAATGTTAATGTAACTAAGCACTGCATCCCCCAATTAAGAAATAGTATTTAAATGATAGTTCCATAAAATAGGATCTACAGTGCATTTTTTTTAAACAATTTGGTATTTCATCTATTGTAAATACAGCCAGTAAAAGCTTGAGGTTTCCTGAACATCTGTCCATTCATAAAGAGCAGCTTCAAAAAAATGTAAGGAAAGATTAACCATGCTCTAGAATACACAAAATGTATATTGCTCTGTGAATTATGCTCACAAAATGACATGGGCCAGCAATGTTCAATTATGTAATTTCATTATTTTTACCATTTACCATTTCAAATTTAGGCATAGGATTTTAACTTCTAGAGGTCAAAGAAAAAAAAAACCTTCACTTTTGCTGAACTTTAGATGCGTGGATCAGTAGCTCAATTTTCTGAAGAGCTATCTGGAAGGTTTAGTATCAGCAGGTTAGTATAACAATACAAAAGATGAGGAAGAACGAAGTACATGGAAATAAAAGATGCACTATAGCCTATTTGTCACCTCAAGTGACATGGATAAGCAGGCCTCAGTTCAAAGTTTAGTGATACAGGATTTTGAATTTGATTCCTCCTAATTTAAGGAATAAACAGCAGATTTACATTAAATGAAAAACTAATAGCCAAAAGTGATTCAGTTCTCGAACTCTAAACTCAGTAAAAACTTGATTTGAGAGAAGAAAATTAAGGAAGTGAAAAGCACACTAATGAAGTACATTTACTTCATACAGTCATTTATTCATAACCCCCCCACCCCTCCATCATTAAGGTGTTCTCACAGCTTCTAAAATTTGGCAGATGGCAGCACTTTGAAGCGGGACTCAGATTTGCCATCTTACGTCTTAAGCCACGTGGGGTTTATTTTTCACATTTCATATCACTATAATTTCAATAGCTGAAAATATCTGGTTCATTTGAAGTGCCTCATATAATTTGTGTTTGGTTGTGCTTAATTTACTTGCTAGCTGTACAGCATAGTAGCAATGTCTGTTAAAAAAGTTAAAAATCACTAAATATAAAGAGTTTTAGGGACTATGTTTTTATAAAAGGTGATGAAAAACTCATTGCTAGCTAAGAACTCAAATTTTATCATTATGGCTACAAATGAACTAAAGCACATTGACTCTGCTTTTGATTATAGTTATCTCATTCATAAAAATGTTATCTCTATTGCTCTCTTGTTATTAAAGAAAATGAATAATCCTGTGATTTATGTGCTAGCTGGTAGCTAAGGAGGTCTGGATCCTACTGTGTTATTTACAACAAACTGTCTAAGTGACCTTGCTCAGGCACAAAAATGAGAAATTGTGGGGTCACAGCCAGTGCTGAGCTGCCTCATCTGCAGGAACTGTAACCGGAGGGCCCTGGGGTGCAGTGAGGGGCTCCTGGAGCTCCTTGGGGTGCAGTGAGGGGCTCCTGGAGGACTCTGCAACAAAGCAAAAGGCAATGGAGGACTTTGGGGTGCGCTTGCATTTGGTCTTCAGCAATGCACAATAATTTCAGCCAGCAATTTTCACTGTGAACTAGGCTACAAAGTTATCAGAGATTAAACAGTTATTAGGCAAAAAGTACAGGATTATTTATACTAAAATCCTCTTTGTTTACTAGACCTCCTTAAAATTAGTGATATAACAACATACTAGCATAATCTGAACGCTTTTTAAGAGTGGGTGAAGGAAGACCAGTAGCAATGCTAAGAATTATACCTTAGCTCAGAGATACGTTAAGAGCACCGAGGTCACCATGTATCATAAAACTGGTTTAGACCACTGCTGCCATTTTCCTAAGTTAGCAGCCACATGTTTGCATTAGCACTAAATAAATGCATGAAAAAAAGTAGAGGCAATCTGTTTCAACTTTAAAAAATATCTTCAAGACATTTAAGTTCACTTGCCTGTTTATACAGGAAATCACTAAATTTTAACGTGGGTTATTCACAGCAAAAGTTACTGGTGTTAGCTAAAGATAGAAAAAGAACATGAACATGCACATTTACTTTTTGGTTTATACAACTCAAGTAAGTAATACATTCAGAAAAGTTCCTGTGCATTTTCCCTTACATTATCTTCCCCAATCTACTATTCTTAACAAAGTTATATGATAAATGCTTTGCTGTTTTCTCAGCAATGCTTGTCAAAAAATATTAGATTTATGTAAGCTACTCAAGAAAATTTGTGTGTGTGTGGCCACAAAACCAAAAATGTCACAAACCTGTCCATAACCAGAGTTTTAACATTATATCTATGTGGCAAAGTAGCTTACACCCACTTTTGAGAGAGAATAACCTATTTCTAATCAGTCAAGAGATGGAAGGGAGGCCAAGAGGTTGTATATATAAATCCAGAATATTATCTAGTGCTGCTATTAGCTACTTTCTTCCCTGGCAAAAATTGAATAAAAACATGAAAACAAGCACTGTGAAAATCCAGACTCCCCAAAAGAAGAACTTTTTTTTAGCAAACTTTAAATTTTCATCCTACTTGCACATGTCTTTGTAATACTTGACACTGAAAAAAATAATACCTGTACAACAGTATGCAAAATAAATGCAAAAACACACACTAAAAACAACCCAACCTCAGAATTTCAAGCATTCTGAAAGTACTGAATTTCACTACCCAAGCATCTAAAAAAAAAAAAAATCTTTTTTCACAGTCTCTTCAAACTCAGAGTTCTAAATTTTAGTCATCTATGTCCATGGAAAATCAATACCTTACTTGTTTTCAGTTACTGCAATAGATAATTTTTGCAGCAAACAAAACAAATGATGATGTTTCCATATGAGAAAGACCTCAAGAACAGCACCACAAGGGTGAGGCAAATTCCTAATAGTAAGCATAGTAATAACACAAAAAAAAAAAAACAAACCCAAAGGTAAAGCAACAAAAACAAGGCTAAGTATCCTGTTCAGCTGTTTCTGTCAGATTGCGACATCTTGCTTGTCACCCAAGCACCTCAACACTCAGAATAGAAATTTCCTTCCTTGTGTTTTCTCAAATACATTCTGAGCAGATCGGTGCTGTGTAACACCTCGGAGACACCATGGCACTTCAGCAGCAGTTTAGCTCTGCAAGTGATGGTGAGTAAAAGAGAAGGAATAAGGAAAAAACAGGAATTTGAAATCTCCTTTGAAGGACTGCAAAAGAATGCTGGAAAAATTACAGTGAGGAGAAGCCTGGGGCTTTCAGACAAGAATGAAATTTTGGATGAATCATACCAGAGTGCAAAACTAAAAAGGATTTACTTTTAAAACCTTTTGTTAAGCATTCATCATTTTATTGGTAATGAAGCTTATACCCACAAATCCGATACTCTCCCATTATTCAATAAGAAGGTCTGTTTCTAGGTGGCGTAACAATCTGAACCAAGAACTGAAAATAACTGATAGTGAGACTGACTTTTAGCGATTTTCAGAAAGAGATTTGTTGTTCTATGCTGTTAACTACCTGCAACACCAGTCTTTTTCAGATTTCAGGCAGGAGACAGTAAGTTAGCAGACAGGGCTGGATGTGAGGTTGCACAGAAGATTATAATTTGTGGGCAATTCAGACCTGTATGCAGACATTCCACAAGGTGTATATATAGCTTTCTAATCCAAGAATGCTTTTTCAGGATGAAAGAAAATCAGAAAATATGTTTTTTAATTTCAAATTCTAATTTAATTACATGTAATATAAAACATTAGGGACCAAATGTTTCCCCGCCTTGCAGCCCACACACTTGGCAAGGCATTCTGAAATTCTGCAAGGAACTAGGGGGAGAGGAAGAAATTCCTTACTTCCTCCACAAACTATAGAACATAACAGAGCTGCTCCACAACCAGCTCCGGGGGTGTGCTGGACACAGCAAATTCCATGGCCAATGCCCCATCTGAGCAGCACTCCACACCCCGAGACCCTGAGCTGTTCTGTTTGGCACATGGATAGGTTTTCATAAAGACATTCTATTCCTGCAGTGTGGGTCATGGGAGACGGATTTAATTTGCCCTCGTATTTTATGCTACATTTATTTTAGCAGGAAGTTAAAATATGTATCAGTTAAATGTAAGTTTGATCATAAAATAGCTTATATTACATGTTATTACTAGATAGGATGCAGAAATTCTAACTGTATAGAAGAATTTTTGCACCATCCATCCTAAATGATCAACAACTACTTGGGAGGCATTTCTTCACCATCCTATTAGAAGCAAACAAAATATTTTTCCACATATGCCTTCTTTTACCCAATTCAGTCAATTTTAAATAACAATATTCTGCAAGGAAGCATATGGTGTCAGAGTTCAACGAAATATCTGCCCTTCCATGTTACTAGAAGTACAATCCACTTCTTTAACATTTACACTTTAGGCACTAATCTGTAAAGCAGGAGAAAGGCATGTGATTTATACACTCTACAACAACTGCTAATATCCAGTCACTAGTTAGTCCCCTTTCACTCTCCCTCCTTTGCTTCCTGCCCAAAACTCAATCTGAGAAAAGAAACTGCCATTTTGACCGTGACAAGAAACAAGTTTCAAGAAACTCCAGTGCATTTTCAGGAATGTCTCAGAGAGGAAATACAGGCCAAATTCTACCCTGAAACATGCACATATCCACCCTGCCCAGGACTGCTCTTGGAGTTGACCATGCACAGCTGAGGGCAGAATTTGGCCTGAGCTGTGAATTCAGTCAGGGAAGCCAACATCAACTCAACACAGCCCACACAGAGCTTTGGGCAGCAAAAGATGTTTACTTAGGGAGGGAATACTATCCCCAGCTCTAAGGTTTATTCCAGCTTCTTTAGCAAAGAACAGAGGAGAACGAGAAGAGATGATGAGACTGCAGGGCCTCTTTTGGGCTTCTATCAAAAGCAAACAGATGCGATCATTAGGTAGAAGCAAGTCACTCCTATAGATGCAGATTCATTTCTTGCCAGGATAGCATTTCTGAGCTGATGTTAGGTGTGAGTGCAAATCATCGCATGAAATTTAAACTTAGACACTTCCAACATACGGCAGAGGTAAAACCAGTGCAGTGGTTGTAGGGACAGGGGTTTCCTCCTGCCCATTGCAATACAGGCCAACTGCCTAAAATAGTCCCGGAATAATATCAGCGTGACAGAATTCATTGTTTTATGTAAAACCAAGACATGCAGAAGACTTTGGGGACCTTAAAAATATTTCTTATAATTCTCAATAGCAAATACTCTAAATACAAAATACAATTATGAAAAGCTACTATCTTTGGGGCAGGTGGGAGAAATCAAAGAGCAGTTCAAGTATCAGTCTATCACACAGGGAAAAATTAAGGGCAGAACGGTCTCACTGCAGCTAACTGGCTGTCAAGTGGGACAGGTTGAGCTCTTCTAGTTGTAATTTATATCTCAACAACAGAACCCATGTTTTATTCTCAACCGTTAAAAGGGGGTAACACATCTGCTAAAACTCTAGCACAATGGCTGGCTTTGCACTGCTACAGGAAATGTAACCCAATAGTCTCAGAACTTCTACAAACCCCAGCCATTTCTTAATGTAAAAGGATTTGAAAAGTCAGTTCACTGAAACATCTGTTAAGCTCTTGCTGCTCTAACATATGATATTCTTTCTGCTCTGTTACCTGCCAACAAAAATATTTGGTTCTATGTAAGACTATCACAAGCGTGTGATAATGGCACTGCTTCTAATTTTATATGCCATTGTACACTCGCAGAATCACCTGGGGGTGACACTAGATAACATGCTCAGTGTAAGCTTGAAACTTACAATAAATATATTTATTTTTAATCTCGTATGTAAATAGTAACGAATCTGATTGGTTCTGAATGCCTAGCATTAATTTAAAACAAAAGAAACAACTTTGTTAAACTGTTCCTGAGCCAACTTTCACGAAGACAGAGAAAAGAAGCGAGGGAAAGAGAGAGAAGTAAAAAAGAGAGCAAAAGAGCATGAAAGAGAGGTTAAAAGAAAGAAAAAAAAAAGTAGAAGAAAAGCCAAAGGAAGCAAAACCATAATGCCTTGATCTAACCAGCTATGCATATGCATGGCTTACGCAGTTACTTTTGGAGCTGCTCTTCCAATCTGTTATTTACAGTGGCCACTTGTTTCAATTTACATTTAATTATAATACAAGCTTCTCCAATTTGCTCAGTAACCATATAGTGGTAAGTAAAAGACAGGCCCTTTGAACATTCGTACAGCTACAGTTCCTACAATAATAAAATGGTAATTCATTTGCAACTATTGATTTCTACAAAAAAATACTTGTTCTCCATTTCTGTCTAGCAAATCCTTGTAGACTTTAGAACCTGGCAAGAGGTGGTTGGGAAAAAAAGGAATAGTCTTTCAATTTCCAGTGCTCTACTTAACAGAAGTACTTTCTGTATGCCTACAGCCATCAGTGACTTAAATGTTGTAATGTTTCTGTGATTCTACAGAAGAGTTCACTATAACCAGCACAAATAATATACCATAATGTTGTAGTCGCTCACAAAACAGGTTCAGAAAATGTGAAGTTGCATGTCTTCTTGCAGTAAGGTATGACCATCTACACAAGCAACTAAAATTATGCCTCTAAAACCCTCACACTTGAAAGACAGACAAACCCTACCTAAGTAGGTTTGTTCTTTTAGGAAAACCAGCTTCTAAGTGATCTGCAAACTTTAAGCAGAAACTTAAAACAGCTTGACTTCATAAAGTCTCCTAATTACTGAAATTAAGTCATTGTAGTCGCAGCAAATAACAGAAAGCAGGTAATAAGAGTGTGATATTCGAATACTGATTCTCAGTGCTTGAGGGAATCAGCTATAAGAGAAGAGCTACCAGCAGTGTTTCCCAAGTGAAATTCTGTCATGCCAAAAATCCCAAGTGCCACAGGCCAGAGGCTCCGTGACCCCTCCCCAAAACGGTGATTCACAGTATACAATAACATGCATTTCTGAAGAAAATACTACATCCTCATCAAACAAAGTGGTGCTATTCAGCATTCAAGAACTAGACAACTACATTAAAAAATATATTTCAGACACACAATGTATTGGAAACAAAACAAAATAACTACTAAACTGTCATGATTTCTAGTAAGTAACCTTTAAATAGATGATTTTATAAGTACCACAGAAAATTATGACAACTAAGTCAAAGGCATGAAGACTGATTTTGCAGTAGCAACTTGCACCCAGGACAGAACATAAGAATTATATTGTTCTGGAAAACAATAGTAGGGAAACAAATGTATTTTCTACTTTTCTCCTGGATCTAGCTTCAAAGTTTCCAAAAGCACTGAAACTATGAATGTTACTCTGAGCTATCCACCACTCTCAGAACATCTAGTAAGTCTGCCTTTGTGAAATACAAATTAAAGATGTAATTATTTTTTACTAATGGCTTTCACTAGAATATGAAAAGGCCCCAGTTAGAATGAGGTACATGCAGCTGCAGACTGTGTGTGTGCATATATATGTATGTATATATGTGCATGTATCTGCACAGACTCCAGGAGCCTCTACAGTTCAAAACATAGCAGAGCGCTTTAAGCTGGCTCCAGAAGGATTAGGCTCCCCATGTACCACAATGCTCAAGCAGTTAAACCTACAGCCTCGGGGATCAAAACTGGTCTAGGCACATCAGCCCGGCACCATGCCAGAGCTGATAAACCTCACCTCGCTCCGCACAACCCTGACGTGATCTCTCGATTCTAGCTACGAACCCAGCTCAGCTGCAACTACTTGAAATGCTGCTGCATCATGCTGCACTGTGCAATGCAGACATCCTTGCAAAACACAGGAGTGTACAGTTCACAGCCTTAGGCTTTAAGCTCTAAGACACACACTCAGTATTTTGACCAAAACACCCATCTAAACTCGGGCGAGCTGCCACAGAAATCCTGAGAGGAAGGCCACAAAAAAAGATCCTCAACAAAGTCTATTCCAGGTTGGTGACAGCACAATTTACTCCCTACAAATCTTAAAGTAGAAAAACTCTTACACTGATGTCGAGAATTTCAGCTCAGCTTTCCTGCATACCCAGGAAGGGGCATTGTTCTAGTTTTACTGGCAACTGAAACATCGTTAAGGTTCAGGGGAACATAACTATTAATATCAGAATATGAGTTATAAAAGTGATGCTTACCCTCTAACCTATAACCTCCATTGTAACATTCAAATAACCTCAGTGCAACACATACAAACACAGAAGGGCTTACTGAAGTTACTGGCTTGGACTGGAATGCACTATTATTCAGTGCTGATATTTTTTGTACTATATTTTCTGTTCTCTTTTATGTACCACACGTAAATAAATAGATAATATAAAAGTCTATCAATTGTTTTAGAGAATTCAAAACGAACTTCAGTGTTCTATTTTGTTCCTTACAGTATGAGATTATCTGAGCAAGAAACACAAAAGGTTCCTTTTTGAAAATATGTCAGAGCAAATAAAACTAACAATTCACAGAAGTTCCATAGGCTGGATCCTTTTCACGGGACATTGGTAACATCCACTTACCCATTCTCAGGAGAACTTGAAGAATTTGTTTTATAAACTAGCCCTAACACAGCAGAGACAAGGTTTTAAAGGTCCTGGTCAAAAAATATGCTGTTGAAAGATATTACTACTTGTCCCAAGGTGCCAGAATGCTCACTTACCGATCTCATGGACATGAATAGGTTTTGCATATGTAGAGGCTGCAAACTGCAGGCAGAGGTTAGAGGTGCAAAGACTCTCCTGACTGACACGTGGACAGCACACCACACCAGAGCATTTGTATTTCTGCTCCCTGAGTCTTACTGAAGAAACAGCATTGTTCACGAAGCTGTTCATTTTTGGACATGTAAGCATTTTAAACACTGTAAGATGTGTTTTCCTCTTACACTAACTCAGTATAAATTAAAATTAATTTAATTATCTCAACGACCATGAAAATCATAAGCTTTTTTTTTTTTTGCAGCCATATGTACAAGTTCCACCACTGATTTGCTCAGCTACTATAGGTTATGCAGTAGATTAAGCTACTAAAGGACAGATCTCCCTACCTCAACAACAACTTCTCTACTCTTTTTCAAATAAAACCAGTTAATTTGGTCTGTATTGCCAGCTCAAGGAGTTACATTACACCACAACAGCTCTTGTCAGTTGTGAAGGCTTCTGTAAAAGGGGCCTGGGTTTGGGTTTGAACAATTGCCATGGCTAGATGAGTTCTGCAAGGGCACGAATCTTTTCGCTTCCACGATTCATGGCTGCAAAAATTCAAGGGAGACTCCCTCTCCCTGCTCTCCTTTTGGGAATACCCTTCTTGTTGGTCAATAAGGGATGAGAAACAATGAATAAGGTTAAAGGAAGCCAGTTCTCAATGAAGTAAAACTCACCTTCCACATAAAAAAAAGGACTTCGGACACCTTATAAATAACCTGGGTTAGAGGTTAAAGCAGTAAGTGTAACCTCTCCGAGCGCTGGAGATGCTGCAAATTGTTATATAATGAAGTCTCATAACGTTGTCTATGAAAGAACTGCATCTCCTTTCATTACGTCATGGTGCCAGTCCAAAGTCCAGTGGAGACAAAGGGAAAATACCCATTGCCTTCAGAGCTTTATCAGAATCAAGAAAATTGTTGAGGTTTGGATTTGTTTTTGTTGTTTGGTTTGTTGTGTTTTGTTTTTTAAATATGAATGAAGGTGCTTTTACCACTGAAAGCACTTTCCCTCAGCCATTAATAATGTCTGTAGTGTCTTTTCTAACTAGGGCATCTGTTTACATAAAAAATGCAGTCAAGCATATTCCGCTTAAAAACCAAAGCAATTTTTTTGATGTTTTACATACACTGAGCATAGAAATAACTCTAAAACATCCCACACCTGAGATGTACACCTACCTTAATCACATTTAAAATCATATATTCAAACAATGAAGTCATGCACTCCATCTAATAAGGTAACTTTACTAAAGACTGACAAAGTTAATCTCAAATGGTTGAAGAATCCTCTTCTAGAGCACTCACTATCTTGGCATGATGTTTGTCATTAAAATAATGGTCGTAGTTAAAAAAGGCAACGGGTCAAAGCAGATACATACATCTGGATTTTTATAACTTTACTCCCCTGATTTTAAAAATGAAGATGTGCAAAATACTTTAAGTTATTCACTTACCATGGATTTGGTGAAAGGTCGAGCCAAGGTAAACAGCAGGGTGTACACCCACCAGTTACGATGAATGGAGGAGTAAATCATATTTCCAGGATGGACCGAATTAGACGTCACCCCATGGGGACTAAGGCGTCGGTTCAGCTCGTTGGAGAACAGTATGTTGCAGAGCTTGGAACGATTGTAGGCCAACATAGCCCAATAGTCCTTCTTAGATGGAGAAAGCAGGCTGAAATCAAGTTTTCCAGAGGAGTCTTTAATTTCTGTAAATCTAAAAACCAGTAAATATGCCTTAGATATCTCAGAGTTAATTTCACTCTCATTAAGAACAACATAAAATGTAGACAGCAGAGTAGAACTTGGCCAGAACCAACATAAAACAATGGCTTATTTAGCAGTTGAAAGCATCTCCTGGAAATTGCCTGAGACCCAAGGAATAGCCCCACATAATATGGCAGTAAAATTAAAGAACAATTAGCAAAAGCAAATGATAAATTAAAACAAGTCAAAAATGGTTTTAATGATTAAAAGGCATCATATATAACTTAGGAATCACTTTATTTTAGATTTAAAAAAAATATTTGTCATAGATCCATGAAAGCACGATTAACTTGGAGCAAATAATGTAGGATAAAAAAACTGCAGTAGAAGCAGAGAAAACCGGCATCTTTTCACCTTCTTCCCTTCCCCTGGTTATTTCATCCAGTGTTCACATACTGCACACTTTCATTTAAGTGTTCAAGTAACTATGGATGAGTCTCACCGCCTCTTAGACTCTTTTTTTAGATTAAAAATTGATGAATATAAAGGGGTTATAACCTTGGTAACTTGCCATCGATAGTCTTATATGTTTAAAAGATAAACGTAAACAAAGCCAAAATGAGTTCTGGCAGAGTATAATGTTTTTAAGTATACCCATGGCATGGCTGAACACAAATCAAAGTAACTAGTTGATGTTTTTTAATTGGGTCTGACAGAGTCATTAAACACCAGCTGTTTGTTTCTTTCCTTTTTTTTTTTTTTTTTAATAACAAAGTAGTGAATATTCTAAAGACATTTAGATGAAGAAAAGGAAGTTTCCATAAAGCATTTTCCCCCCAGTTCTTACTATTTGATTTTACTGGTACATCTTAATATTAGAAAATAACACCCCACTTAGCTGCAGATCTATATTTCACTCATAAGACCTACTAAAAATAAAAAGGATTTAGCAAGCTCTTTTTAATACTCAGAGTTTTCAGAATCAGCTGGGGAGAACAGGGATAAACATAATTATAGTACACACTAGAAAAATGTTTTAAAATATCTTTACTAATTTTGCATCTCATGCCCAGAAATTAAGAGATCAGCTGGAATTTCTACATTCATCCTGTGAGCAGAATTATAATACATTCAGACAAAAACAACTACGGTATTTGAACTCAAGAGGAATCCAGGATGCTCTGTAACTTGCAGAATTAGCTCTTCAATCTCAATAACAAAATTTCTCTTTCATAATTTTCGGCTAGATAAAATACATTTCTGAAATTAACAGGACTATTCTGGGAGGAATTTCCTATATGAATTCCTCAAGTAATCATTTATGAAGCCAAAAATAATCTATAAATAAAATACTTTGTGCATACTGTATAGCAGAAAGACAGAGGCGTATTTTGAGCCCAGTCCTGCAAGTGTGCTTATGTGAGTCGATCTTATGTCAGCAATTTCACAGAATTCAGCAGGATAAGGGCTGTACAGTCAAATTAACAGCCCAGAAATAAAGACAGAAGGAAAGTCTACCTACCTATTATTCTAATTTTAATATAATGTGCTTAAAGTACCCAAAAGCTTAGTTTAAACAAAATTTATTTGTGCTGAATCCAGAGAAGTAACAAAAAATAAATGAAGAACCAGAGAGGGAAATAAATATTTTTGCCTTGGAGCAGTCTAGTGTAATATTTTCTGCAAACACAGGACTTTATTTTTCCCCTAACAGGGGGTCTTGACTCCAGCGAAAAGATCCAGCCAAGGTTTATGGAAGTAATTAGATACCAACACTTCTGTTTTACAACACAGTTTAAGGCTCAGAGTTCTCAAGTAGGTCAGAAAGTACTACTACCCAATAATACCTAACGTCTAAATTAATTCCTTACATCACTTTCTTGCCATTAAACAGATTGGGGGGAAAAAGCACGGTTATTTATAATGGTAAGTTTAAGTGTTAAGATATGCCATAGTGCATGAATCAGGCCCCTTAGAAAAAGGGAAATCGACCAGTTGCGTTTATTATTTTATTCAAACACAGAATGTTACTTGTTTTTTGATGGGTTTCTATAAACCTTGGCTGATCTTACTGAGTTAGCAATGAGCACTTTAAAAAATGTTTGCCAAAACTCAAAGATGTCTAGAGATGTGATCTCTACTAACACACAGCACTTAATACAGTAAAAAACAAAGATGTCATTTAAAATACTATCAGAGACGCAAACTTACAAAGGGGAACAAGCAGCTGACAATTCAACATAATCTCCCATTAAACAACAGCTCATTTATACATATCCCGTTGTGCCCTCCACATCTGGCAAGTGATTGGAGCTGGCAGATTTATTTCTAGAGCTATCTTGCCTGCCCTGCAGTAGCCTCCCTCACTCCTAACAGGACTCTGCTACTTGCTTTCACAAACCTGGTGTGATTTGCAAAGATAAGGATGTCCAGATTTTGTTACCACCTAATTACTAGACATTTCATGTCTTTTAACACCAGGGAGGATTATTACTGGCATTTTCTATTGCTTCCTTTCATTTCAGCCATCATAAATTTAAAGTGGTAAAAGTAAATCTATCTGCAGTGTGTCATTTATACCATAAGCCCCTGTGTTTGGAAGTGATAAAGGTTTCAGCCTGACCCTTGGCTGGTCTCTCTCTACCAGGTCCCTGGGGTTACATTTTATGGAAACATGATTAAAAAAATAAGCTTCATTCTGGGTCACTAAAACATTTCAGAAATACGAAGGTGGGAATTTAAAAAAAAAAAAAAAAAAGCAGCACTCACACATTCTCACACATTCTTCTGCTTGGTTTGCTAGAGCTGCTACACATGACCAAAAGTGAAACAGAATCAACAGTAATGTTTAAAGCTGGACATTATAGGTCTAATCCTGCAGTCCCTGAACTAAATCGGAAGGCAGTAAGTGGTTTGTGCTCACCAAAATTCAGAATTGGGACATGCATTTTGCACAAGGAGCTTTATTTCAATCAAATCCAGCTTTTCAGTTATTAACACAAACACCACAAGCGTGTCTGAAATAAGGCAAACCTCATCAACATCTTTTTTGCCAACTGCACTTCTCCTGGCAGTAGAAAAGATGAGCATCTAACATTTTAATTAAAAAATTCACCAAAAGAGGCATGGTCAGATTTCTAATATGTAGTAACTACACTACTTCCCATTTTACAATTATACAGCTAATGCCTGCATTGAATTCCCTAATTTCTCATTATAAAACAATTGGATTTCATCTAGCAGTTTTTAATTGCATTGTTTCTCCTGCTAAAATAACTGCACATTCTTCTTGGTAAGATGTTGAAGTTGTTGAATGACAAATCAATATAGGTCATGCCATTCAGATTTAATCAATTATTATTCCATCTCCTCAAAAAATCAATGAGTGGTCTGAAACACGGCAAAAATCTGCATTCATACAAAGAACGATCAAAAAATACCTACATATTGTTATAAAACTAGAACACACTTTATCCAGCAAGAGAGAGAAATCCAGTAACATCCACAGGTATTAGTATCACTTCTATTTTTAAAAAGATTATTTAAACACAAGTACTTCAGAGCAGGGCCTTCCATTTTCAAAAGCTTCCGCAGTTCTGCCATGAATGTTTGACACTCTAAGGACTGCAGATTTGAGCTGAACAAAAGGTGACGTCCACCAACCTGTGTGATTCGGAGGACACCACCACGACCCTGGCAGGTGATGACTGGCGTAAAACATCTTCGAGCAGCTGGACGAGATAGAAATGGCCCAGGTGGTTCACCTGGAAGGTGGACTCCAGGTCATCCTCTGTCAGGTGCCAGGGAACCCCGAACACGGCGGCGTTGCAGATAAGGATGTGGAGAGGCCTGAATTGGCACAAGCATTGAATAAATAAATACATACATATATACATACATACATAAACAAACTAACATTAAATGTCTATGCAATTTATGCAATGGCATCCCTGTGTGTGTGCCGGGCGGAGCTGGTTAAGGCTTCGGCAGCCGGTTCCAGCCCGGGAAAGCCCAGGCAAAACAGAAATGCCACAGCAAAGGAACATGAGGTGTTTCTAATTCACTTTTCAAAGGGTAAGATTCTACTAAACTAAGCTAGAGAAGCACCCAGACTGTCACATACCTCTCACTCAAAAATCAGGTCCAGAAAACTTCAAATTCCTTGACATTTGCACTCTAATCCCTACACTACACACCTTGCAGCCTTCCCGACCTCCACCATCAAGGACAAACATGCTTTCTGTTCTTTCTTGTCTTTTTTTTTTCAAATCCTTACGAAACACAGCAGCGACTCTGGTTCTCAGACCCCAGATGGATCTGCATTTGCTGGGCTGTGTGATCTCTGAGGAAACCCTGGCACCGACAGCGCATCCCTGAGCTGAGAACCTCGGACCTGAGAGTCTGCACCTGCCATCCCTGCCCAATATCACTAAATGGGAAATATCGCACAAAATAATGGCTGTCAAACAAATACCTTTCATTCCTGCACTGACCATGCACTAATACATATGATGCCCTAACATCACAATATTAAGATCTGTCACATTTGTTCTTTTAGCCTGTTCCAGTCTTATGTCTTTGCTGCAACTGGCCAAATCCCATGATACAAATTCAACCACTCAACATAAACCCTAATTCTGAAGACAAAAAATGAAACACAACTAGGAGAAACTGCTGTTTAACCTCTGTTCTTTTTGAGTTATTTCCTCACAGCCCTACACACAAAAGATGGCGGGAGACCCAGAGTCAGATTGTTTTCCGCTGTGGTTGATGGACACGTGTATGGAAAAAGGAATTCTGGAAAAGAACATGAAACCCGAGGTTGTCAAACAATCCTAAGTAATTAGAATCCTTCATGCATGTTTGAAAACCTCAGATTTCGATAGACCAGGGGTTTTTTAGGAAAAAAAAAAAAAAAAATGAGGGAATCAAACACACCTTAGCTGAATATTGAAAGAGCTGCATAATCACAGACATAAACAGTAGGCTGTATTTCCTTATTAAAATAAATTTCAGCTTCAAGCCCGCTGGGAAGTTACCAGTGTAGTCTGCTTAAACAAGAAGTTAACAATCTAGTATCTGTACCTGTGCCAACATGAAAAAATTTAACAAAAAGCTTCAGAAGCAGTATGAAACATCTGTGTATTTTGTGAAGCTCATGTTCTGAAGTGCTGAATTTCTGATTTGCCTTTTGGCCAGTGACACTTATACACTTAATATCTTCACATACATACTACACCCACAAAACAAACTGAAGATAAAGGGGGACTGTCCTTTCAAAGGAAAGGTTCTCTCTCCCTGTTCAAAGCAACTTGCAAAAAAGGCATTTCTTTTTTTCATCTTTGCAGCTTCACTCAACACAGCACAAGCAAGGCCATTTACTATGACATGCAGGATCATATTTTTTAAAAGGTACCTGACCTTTTGAGGCACATTTTATCAAAATGTTTTAAACCCAAGTTCATTTTGCCTGTTCAAGATGCATTTGCCAAGAGGAAAACAAAGTCTCATGAAGGCTGATAAGGTATTTGTGGAAACTTTGGATGAAAAGCTCTATCAAGAATTTATTTACAAATCTGTAAATCTGCCTGGAAAACAGAACAAGTTTCTTCCACATAGATGCAATTTTTGGTATAAGAGCCTCCTGTATGAGAACTAAAACACACGAGTACAGCAGCAACACGGAAACTACCATCACCATTCCCCACAAAATATGGCTCTTTTAGAAAAGATCATAATTCTGTTTGATAATTGTCATGTGCGATATGAAGTAACAGACCACAGTAAGACAGAAAGGACTTACATATGAACAAAAACTATAATCCACCTATCCAAATTACAGTATTCCTCATTAATACTAATTACACAATAACTACCAGAGGTAAAATATGCACTCTATACCTAAATCTGTCAGCTCAATTGATTAAAAAGATGAAGATGATTCTAGAATTATAAAACTATAATAATGTGGCCACTTTTAAATTGTCAGGGCATTTAATTGAGTTTTATAAAAGAAATAAAATTATACTTCAGTCCTTTGCATAAGATTATGTTTTTCAAACAATATTTTGTTCTAATTTTTTAAAGTAAAAGTAATTAAAATTAAAGAGACCACAAAGTTAAAAGTATTTACAATATTCTATTTGAAAAATCTTTAAAGAAATATAAAAATAAAGATATTTTAAACAAATATTATACTGAAAAGATAATATCGGATTCCCTTTTACAATTCCTTTGGTTTTAATTAGAGTTTATAAATGGTTAAAACTGATTTCTCTATAGAACACTACAGAAAAGAAACCTGCAGGGTCGTATCAATAGGCACTGCTGTTGTGCTTCATTTCAGCTCAGAAAGAACCACCTCTCAGATTTGGATCCGTGTCCATTAAGCTATCGGTGTCTCCCGTCAGACCACTAACAAAGGTCCAATTACTGAAAATTGTCATTGAAGTTTTTGTGACCTGGTCATTTACACACCAGGAAATGAACGAGATTATCTATGTAACAGCCACCATATAGTTATGAATTTCAGCCACAGATGACAGATTCTAATCTCAATGGTGCAGAGCTCTATATCACTGAATGTATCGTTATGCAGGAACAAAATTTTTAAGATACATGGCAATTCACGCCACACATCTGGCACTCCAGCTTTGCTTTATGACAAGAGCATTTTTTAAGTGATAGCAGAACTATGACCTTAATTTCAGAAGTTCATTAAAAACATTGCTGCCATCTACATTAAGCTTCCTCCTGAGCCCAAGGAAAAAAAAAAAAACATCCCCCTTTGTTTTAAAATAGTTTGTGTTTGTACATCAAAGGCACACCTAAGGCCAACAAAAAATGTCAGCAGCAAAAGGAAAATTTTCTTTAGTGTTTACTCCTGGTATCAACATCGCCAAACTGCTCCCTCTAACCATGACACCTATTTGATATTTCTGGAAACACTATATAGTTAAAACCTTGCAGAGTGTTTCAAAAATTTACCCCTATGTCTCCTTAAAATGTCTTCAGTCGGTGACTTAGATCACACCAAGCCAGCTAACGTGGTCTGCCATTACAGTTTAAGTATGCACTGGGACTTGAACATAAGCTGTTCCATCCTAGCACGTACCGACTGTTTCTTACCCTTCACAGCATGACTGAGACTCCGGAACACGCTGCTTTAACTGTGAGCCACACAGCACTTCGGAAAACTCTCACCGTGCTGGTAAGTTTAGCTACAATATAGTGAAAGTTAAAAAGCATGTGGAATTAACGAGGACATTCCTAATCGCAAATACCTCAGCTGAAAACCATCTGATATCTTGTGCACTTCACAAGCCTGTGGTACATCACTAACCCTTGTCATTCAGATCGTATGTGCTGTGCTCAATTCACCATTAGAAGAAACAAAGCAATCCAGCTGCTCTGCACTATTGGAAAATACAGCAAGCAAATACATTAGAGAGATACAGAAATTAAGCTGTTGCTATAAATCAGTTATTTATGAAATTAATAATCAATTTGTTAGCTGATGTAAAACTACGATCTGTCAGCAGCCTCTCTAGCTGGCTGTGTGCAGCAGCAGATATTTCCAAGGGAATTAATTACTGATGATTTGCAAAGGTAAGAATAATATTTTTCAGCAAATGTAGCCTGTTCACTAGGAGGTTAAACAAACACCACCAAAATGTCAACAGAGTTCTTGGCTTTGGTGTTCTCCAGTTTCAAATGTAATGAAATAGTTAACCAGAAATTATGCAAAGGGAATACTTTCAAATCTTCCCATGAAGCAGAATGTCACACCATCTGGGGCACTTCTCAAGTGATTTGAAAAGTTCACACTGTTTGGAATTACACAGAAATTCAACAGAAAAGGCCTCACCATATCCCCAAAGTCCCATAAGCAACTGCAGACCTATGTCACGGCCAGTAAAGAAGGCAGAGAGTTGTGACTTTTCTTCCATAAAGAAGCAAAGTCACAGCCCACCGAACTTTTCCATCCCATAACTCTGAACACCCGTGTTGCTTTCTCTCAGAGCTGGAAAACGGTAATTCCTTCTGTGCGGGAATGCCGACATTCACCAAGGAAAGAACCAACAGGCCGGCTGGGCTTAGGGCTCTCCAGGGAAAGGGTGAGTCAAACAACCATCTCCCGAAATCCCCCTCAGTTTTACAAGCAGCACTGATGGGAAACCGAGCAGTGAGAAAATCACTGAGAGTCAGACAGCAGCAGGAAACCTCTGAAAAATACCAACCCCCAAATATTTACTTGTTTGATGAAGACAAACAAATAAAAAAGCGCCGTGTAACTCAATGAATTTTGGAAACAAATGCTTAATGTCTAACTTCCCCTCTTCTAAAAAATATTGACTGAAAAGTCAGCAAAAAATACCCTTTACTGCCACCTGTCAGCTGACAGAATTGTGAGTCCTTGTCAGACGGGCTTGATTTTCATTTCCACTAACACAGGACTTAGAGCCCTGACGGATGACCTCCTGCTGGAAGCAAGGAAAATTCTCTCAAATTCATCCTACTGGATTTCTCTGCAGGATTTGACACTGGAGATCAGCAAATACTTCTGCCTCGCTTCCAAGAGATTAATGGGAGTGGACTGAAACTGTTTTGCTTCTTCCCTCATACCAAATACATGGGAATTATTATGAGCAGCTGCCCCTATGTCTTCATAATATATCATCTGCATACTGCCATACAGGCCAGCCAGCTCTCAATCATTATTCATTACCTCTATAAAAGCCTAAGTACACAATTTCATAAAAGTCTGGAGAAGGAACAGAAGTCTCAACAGATTTAGAACTGAATAGAAAACATCAATTAGTCCTGGTTTTTCCTACATCATCTTACACCTTCAGAAATTAATAAGTTATCTTCCTCTGAAGAAAAATTCTGTCATTTTAGCTCTAGGGGTACAAAAGAGCTTGCGAGCCTGACTTTTCCTCTTAATGGGGTCCACAAGCAATTCCAACTATTGTGAAAATTTTAAAGTTGAACTTCTGAAGAGAAATTCAGACCCAATATTAAATAAACATTTCATGTTTTTGAACATTTAACATTAACACTTTTAACATCCGTAATATTGCCCTCAAACTGACCTTGGTATAATAAAAGCACCTTCCCTCAAAAATGATCCAAACTGGGATTTCTTCTTCCACTCTTGTATGAGTTTCACAAAGATGACACACAAAATAACAAAAGCAGGGATGAGGTTTAATTAGGTGACATGATCTGTCTCCCACACTTGGCTGATTTATACACTGCAAGTGTATAAATCCAAGAAATCAGGAACTTTTTACTCTACATTTTTTTTGTTTGGTATCATTACATCAGTAAAGTACTTTCTTTTGATAACAAATTATTGCCTAAAAACAAAGGTCAAGAATAGCATTTGTACTTGCTTTTTAACTTGTAACTAGAAGCCGAGAGGGAGGAGGAAGCACTACATTTCACAAGCATGTGGTGGGTTTCTTCCCTCCGTTAGGTTCATGTGAGGGATGCTCTCACCTTTTGGCGGCCCATTATCCAGAGCTCTGAATTCCCTTCTGCATAGCTATAATCTAACCTTAAATTTCCTCTGACTGACAGCACACAGTATCCTCAGGGTATTGATATTAACAACAGGTGTCAGTGCTACTCCTCCCTTACCTCAATGCCTCCTCAGGACCACATTTCAAACCAAAAGCCATCTGAGAAACCACGTTTTCCTTTATCAAAGTGTTACATCTTTGCTAGTTCTGTATCCCTGGGGACTCAAAATACCTCCATACATACGGATTTTGAACGTCCCGGGGCCAGACTGGGATAGAGGAGGGATAGGGCAGGGGCACTGCACCTTAATTGCTATGTCCATTCAACCTTCCAGCATTTCCATTCTGCAGCCTCTTCCTTTGCTCAAGCCCTGACACAACAAGAGGAGCACTTCGTTCCATTCCTTGCAAAGATATTTTGTTATGTTTTAAATCTCCTTGATGCTTAGGAAACAGCAGTAAAGATCCAGAATCTGGTACTTTTCATTCAGCAGCTCACCTAAGGACATTCGCTACCTCAAAGCGGACATAGACATCTTTTTCAAAATCTCAATAGCAAGTCGTTATTTACACATATAAATAAGGGGTTGCAAATAAGCATAAGCCAGCTGTAATGAAACATTCAGTTTTGCAATAACCATGGAATGATTTGTTGTTACTGCACGTACTTCCAAATGTATGAATTTCATTTGTACACAGCAAGTACTTGTTATAAAAAAAAGAAAGCTACAACTCATAAGGAAGGTCAGTTACTACTTTTATTACGTATTTGTGATATTTCCCATTGAAAATGGCTAACTCCTTGGAAAATGTTTTCAGGACCATGGTTGATCATTCAAACAATAAAATACTTCATGCATTTTGAACATTTCACTTGCCAATGACAACTCCTTCCTCTGTTTTGCCTAGAGATATATAGAGCTGTAATAGAGTTAGAAAGCCCCTAGCAGCTGCCTGCTGCCATTCAGACTTGAAAGATTCCATGTTGTGATAAAAATTAATGTACTTTGACATCCTCTGGGATTTTTGATGCCTTGGGAACAGCTAATGAAGAAATACAACACTTTCAGACTATAACACAAATTTTTGGATTCTAAGATTAAGACACACGTGGTATATGCCTGGCCTAGCTAATGTCAGCAGTAAGGCTTCCGTACCCAAGTGCCGGAAGACTCTGCCTTCATGTGTTTTAATTATCTCCTATAGAAACCCTTTAACTAAATAGACTAAAAACATTTAATCTATATGTAATTAAATAGCTACTCTTGCCTTATATTTCAGAATTTTTAGAAGAAAACATCAATTAAACACACAGATCTTCTTAAAATCCATTAAGCTATAATGCTGCAAAATCTTTGTTTTATTTGCAACAGGATACATTTTAATCAGGCATGTTACACTTAATATGTATTTTACTTCCTTAGATACTCAAATCAGCTATCACGGCTGGTGAATTGTGGAATTTTTTTAGGAAGACAGGGCCCCAAGACTTTATGAGCCATCTTAGACTCAGCTGAGACTTAGGCATAGACACATGGCTCAAAATTGGAACCAGAACAACCAGTGTGCTGAGCAAAAAGCCATTGGGGGTTATCAAGGTTTCCTCGTTAGGTTACAGTGAAAAGAGTGAAAACTGTCCAAGGACAAATGGTAAGTTCACAAAACTTCGCACAGTTGTATAATAGTCATAAAACTATGTAACAAACACCTAACAAAATCTCTCTCTTAGTAATATGTAAAAACACTTAATATTTTTGCAGATGCAACCACATGTAAAGTTATGGTGAACTGTGACTCATATCTTTAATGTGGACTTTTACTTTTTTTAAAAAAAAAAAAAGTTCTGAGGCAGGAGATATTTCCACATTACTGCAGACGAAATGAAAGGTGATCAGGTGAAAACGTCATGATCTCTGCCTCCAGTAAAAGCAGAGAGGTGTTAAGCTTGAGAGATTTTTAATTTAAACAATCCTGGAAACAATTTTTGGATCCACATGACTTGACACATGTTACCACAACGGTGTAATTGTGTACAAGAGCTTAAAAACTGAATAAGGAAAAAAAAAAATATGCAGAAAGCCAATCCCTAGGCTTTAATAAGGCACAGTACCACCACAATGAGAAAAAAAAAAAACTTTCATGCAAATATTATTATGCATGTTTCAAATGCAGTCAGTCTTTGATCTTATTTAAATTGAAGATACGTGCTGTCTGCAACAGTAACTTCTGAACTATGCATGTTTCAACACTTAATTCAATGTGAATATTTTTTGATACCTCAAAATGTACAATGTTGTCCAGAACTTTGTGCCTCAGTGGCACTGTCAGAATGCCAACTGCATTCTAAGTTGAGAAGACAAATGTAACAGCTCAACTGTTACTAATTTTAATTCACAAAAAGTATTGCCATAAATCTCAAAGAGTTAACAGATATTTACAGTGTTAGAAAATATGTTCAAATTTTGAAAGACAATATGCAGTGGCAACAATCATCTCTGACAGAGATACATATACTACAGAAACATTAAGCATGTTGGCATCACTAATAATTTGTTTAAATATATATTCAGTTTTTCTGTATCTTTTAAGTTAGGTATGCGACAACTTGCTAAACAGATGTCATTTTTACATATGTACTTATATATATTAATAGAATTTATCACACAATGTCTATGATTTAATTGTGGTTAAACTGGAATTAAAAAATAAGTTAGCGCACACGCAGTATGTCAGCTATAATACATGAAAGTCAGGAAAACAGTATTCTGGAGCGAATTTTCTGCAGGCTCTGAAATCTTAATTGCATCCGCAAGGTTTCAGAGCACTTCTGCTTGCAGCATGAAAAATGAATGTACTCGTAGAGTCTGAGGCCTCAGTTAAGGAGACCAGCTAAAAATCCAGCCCTCTCCATTTTCGGTCTGGTTAGGGAAATCAGAAGAGATTGAAGTTCCAAATGGAGAATCATAATTCATTACTGCTGTCTTTTCCATATTTCTACACACAGCATAAGGGAATCAACTGTTAGCACATGCCAATTCTTACCGGAAAAAAAAAAAATATCCTGTTTTAAAGTATAGGAGAGTAACTGCAGTGAAAATCTGCATACTGACCTCCTGCTTAATTTCAAATTGCTGCTACCAATTCAGAAAATTCTAAGTAGTAGCTGTTGGCAAACACTCTTTTATATCTTTGAAGTAATCCATTATTTTTCATGATTTCTTTTTTTCCCCTCAAATATTGAGAACATTAAATTGATGTCTTCCTGTTTGGCTGAAGACAACTTTAATTCGAACCAAGTGGCAGCATGCACCGCTCAAAACTAAAGATGCACATAAAATTTCATCTGTAACTTTACTGCTCACTTCTGCCTGCTGACTCTTTTGACCATGGAAGTGTTCGTACGCTGAGGATCAGGCACAGGCCATGGAAACATGATTGTAAATATTGACAACAGGTAGCTATTTGGGGAATTTTAGAACTGAAACATTAGTGCTGTCCCCCAATTCAACTATGCAGGTTTTAGTCAAATATATGCTGATTAAACTGGGAAATAGACACCGAAGTATCATATCCACAAATCCACATTCCTACACATATACTAAATCCTACAGACCCTGAACCATCAAACACTGATGCTGACTAAATTTAAATGCTACATTGCATACAAGCACAGGAGGGCAGTCATTTTGTCTATAAAGTGGATTAATAACAACCATAATTCCTCACATTGTGCCCACTCAATGAAGAGGAGATTCAGTTCAGTGTTTTTTAGTTCCAAAAGCCTAATATGAAAAATTGGTTGGTCTGTCTCTTCCAACTGCACAAAAATCAGCTAATGCCAAATCCATCTCAGCCCAGAACATTATTATAAACAGATCATTTATTTGATTTTCCATAACAGAGACATTCAACCAACTGCCTGAGCTGGAAACTAGCAGAGGGGAAAGACTAGATACAGATAAAAGAAGTAACTTGAAGAAATCGAGCCATTTAGGTGCACTGAGACCTCTTTTCCTACTTTCATCCTAATCCTAACACTGTCTTTACATGGAAGGAAAGTGGAGGTCATTCACTCCTGGGGGAAATATCCAGAGGGGAATGTATGTCCAGACATCAAGCCAGGAATACTAAAAGATAGCCAGAAATCACAGGGAAAAAAAAATAAAAATCACAGAAATAACAGCATTGCATTTCAAACTACAAGAGAGCCTAAAATTAGTTGTTATTGCTGTAGTATAATGAACTGGCTTTCTCTAAAGAATTTTTTATGTAAATCCTTCAGATCTATCTTTTACTAAGTTAGGTTTCCATTTTGTTGTGCTACAAAAAGTAAGAGGTAGATCAACCATTGAACAGCTATTGTTTATTCAGTCTTCTAAAGTTGACTTTGGGAGACCCAACTAAGTTCTCACATTTAGCTTATTCTGCCCACAGAATCTTTGTAATGGTAAGAGCAAGAAAAACTGGAGAGCACTGTTGGGCTCATAAGGAAAATTCATATTCCGCTGTGATCACAGAACTGCACGATCTAAAACAATCCGCAAACCCCTTCTTTCCCAAAGCTTTATTTGAAACTGCAAGCATCAAAAGAAAAAGTCTCTGAAAGAGAAATAGCTGTATCAACTCAGTAGTACAGATAATGTAAAAAAAAGTTTGTTTGTTTTCTGTAAGGATGAAGGATTTTCTAGAATATATTTATAGGAATACAGCGTAATTTACCAGTATTTATATACTCTGAGCCCAAATTTTATCTGTAGATAAGGCTGCAACACCTAAGCAATCCAAACAGAATAAAAGATTCCTATCAAATCTCTTAAAGTGTGATAACCTGAAGATGAATTGTAATATTTTTACTTTCAAACAAGGAAGCCTTCTCAGCTCTTAAGTACTACTCCAATTTATATTAAATGTTTCTTTCCAGAGTAACTCTTCCCTGTCATTTATTATTTATGTTGTTCTCGATGCTCCCTCTGTTGCATCATTTGTTTTCCGTACACAACCAGCTCCTGTTAAATTCCTGCTGAGCAAAGGATGACATTTCTTCATTCTTCACATAGTTTCCAGAAGCTCTTAAATTCTCAAGCACATTCAAGAAGACATTTTTTTTTTTCTACAAGTTATTTGATCAAGGCAGGAGATTTACCATCTCAGCAAGTTTCCCTCTGCAATTTTCCCTGCAATCCCAACACCGCCACCTTCCCCAGCTGCAATAGGTTTTGATATTTTAAGTCAATGAAATTTAGGGATCCTTTTTCTGGAGTAGTTCCATTTTAGTTTCTCACCCAGCAACTGATCTGTGAAACAATCCTTGAAGACTCTTTTCCAGTAGCTCTCAACCAGGGAAGAAGACCTGACTATGGGCACACCCTTCTATCTGCTGACAAAGAGTAGTACCCAGAGCCACGAAGTGTCCCAGAAAAGCAGAATTTCAAAAGGCAAGAAAATCTATTCTGTTTCATAAATTTTCAGTTATTCGGTCAGGTGTCACCAAGGCCAACAGGTTCTATAGAATACCCAAGTGTCCCAGAAAGCAATAGTGGACTGGAGAAAGTAAACAGACAAACTATCTACAGCCAGAAGGTTAAGATGTTCAACACTGTATGCTAAAGGCCTCTTCACATAATGCATTCTGAGAAATAGAAATACAGATCTTTATTAAAATGTGTGTGTTCATATAAAATTTCTCCTTTCCACATGAAAACTATTGGGTTTTTTTTTTCCCAGAAACCAAGATCTATACAGCTCAGAACTCAAACAATGGTTGTATATAGGAGAAAAAAAAATTAAAAAAAAAAAAACCAACCACACTTTATTTGCTTTTCCTAGTACTTTATTGTTAGGTAATTTGTAAGAAAGAAAACTCTACACTCATTACATATTCCCTATGCTCATTTACAGAACTTACAGCTACCTCATGGGAACGGGGAGAGTATATCACAGTTTGTCTTCTCCTACAGGTGCATGAAATCAGACACACCAAAGCCTTTTCAGAACGTTAGGTTACCAGCTGACAGACTGGTAACAGACAGACAAAGCATAAAGAACAAGACTCAGTCTTGTTCTGAACCTGTCACTGAACCCTGCAAGATTACTTTCAATTGTTCATAAAGCTACTAATGCAAAGGAAGCACTGATCTGACAAAAGCCTCCGGACAGTACGGCAAAACAAATCAATGAAAAGACAAAAGTATTTAGTGTACGCTAAGGCTAGAAAACACACATGGCTGGTGTTGTAGTAATAAGATGCTGATGCCATACAAATTGCTTTTCTGACCATATCCAGACATAGTTAAATCACAAAAAGTCAGAGCCAGAAAGACCTAGTAGGTCTTCCAGTCCGTTCTCTTGCCAGTGTAGATGACTGTAAGGTAACTCTTCTGTATCTGTACCAGATAAGAGATCTACTGCTACAGGCAGTGTGTGGGCTCTGGTTTCCATCCATCCTCAGACTTTAAACAAAATATAACTACAAATTCATTTTGGTCAAAACCCCACAAGTCTCCCAACAGATACAGACCTCAGACTTTCCCATAATGGAGTGGTCCTGCCAGACGCACACACATCTGAGCACAGATTCGAGACGAAACTTCTGAAGGCAGAGGCTATAAATGCTATTACTCATTTTTCCCAAATAAAATGAGGGTGAAAACATTAGTAAAACCTGTCCGTCACTGACAATGTAGCTTTACAGACCTACGGTGGTTAAACAATGTATGCCTACAAAAGTAAAACAGGTTTTACTGACTCTTTACTGATTCTATATCTTCTCACTTTTTATATGTTCTCTGGTAAAACTTGACTTAAGCATGTTCACTTCTTAGGATTTATAAACATGCATAACAAACGGAATAGCTAGGATGACTATGATATGATCTGCAACACACAAATCAAGAGCTGCATTTGGAAGAAGGTTGGTTTTAACTTTCCACTGTACCATACAGTTTTTAAAGAAATCTATCAAATTATAAGCATGAAGAAGCTAAATTAACACATTTACTGTTCTTACATTATGAAATATTACGAAACCAAGTTAGTATTAAAGCAACAATACTGCAAGGATTTGTCTTTCTCTTTCAAGGAAGTTTTAATATATGAAGATGATACATGGTAGGAAAATATTGTTATCAAGGATTCTGGCAGTAAAGGAACTTGTGTTAGAAGGCAGTTTTGACAATTCTTTGAATAGAAAAGATCTATAAGTACTAAAATGTCATCTCTCTGTCCATGTGAGATTTAGCTTTGACAGTATTTCAAAAGTGAAAAAACATTCTTTGTTATATATTTTCCCTACAACAACATATTTTCAAAGCTAAGAGGCCATATTCTCTTGAGAAGTACAGTAAGGTGTATATGTGTTACAGAAATATCTGCAGAAAAAAGCTAAGTTTGAATAGTCACAACAATCAATGGGTCAAACTGTGGAAAAAAGTACAAAGTCTGGAATTTATTCTCCAAGAGTTGACACGTAAAGATTTCAAATAATTTCTTCAATTTAGAGATTCATTGTTCTGTTCCAGCTAAGTTAAACAAACCATTTGAAAGCTAACCTGATGTATCCATACAAATTTGTCCATTGTTAAGTGATGTCATTATCACTCCCTCTCTCTCTTTTTTTTTTTTTTTTAATTATTGTCTATTCCAGATGCAGATCCAAAAAAGGGAGCTGTCTGGCTCATAGGGCTTTTTTAAAATGCCTTAAAAATAAAAAGAGGGAAAGAAAAGAAAGCAAGACAGTGCACTAATTGCTCATCCCTGACCTCTTCCAAACCACTGCAAAACTTATAAAAGCTGCCTGAGCTCATTTTTATGCAGTTTAGCTTTGGTCTTTTTCAATAGCCACAAGGGCATCAACGTCCCCTTTAAAGCTGGGGCTACACACGGAGTAATAAGAGATCTGTAATCATTTTTTCTTAAGATGAAAACAAACGATCTTTAATTTACATTAAAAAAAACTCCTGTGAAAAGACTATTCACTGACTGTAGTTCCTGATCAGTCCAACTATGTTGAATTCTGCCAAATGCGCTCAGCTGATAAAGCCATTCATATAACAATAAATTTTTACACGTAGTTTTCTGAGTACTTACAAATTCTTGGATTTGAATGCTTCAGCGAAGTGCTGCACACTCTGAAGAGAAGCAAGGTCTAAGGTCATTGCTTCTACCTTGGCTTTATGCTGGAATGAGAGAAAATATTAAAAAAAGATAAATAACAGCAAGTTTAGTTCCCAGTATCATGTTACAGTAAATGAGTTATGAAACTTGTCCAATTCCCTTGTTTAACATTATAACCCCAAAGTGAATACAAATCATCAAAAAGAATGGACGAGCACCACATTTAGTGCCAAAAGTAGCATTGCAATGCTGTGGTTCTGCTAAAAACATACACTGTGTCACATATCACTTTATATAATACAATGAAATAGCACGAGGTAGTGTTAAGGTTAATATGGTATCTTTTTTCTTCCATTTAGCTGGTGAAACTTATGTAACTCATGAAATAAAAATTAGAGTAAGCATTATTCTTAACGCATAGTATTTTTTACATGCCATACCAAAGAAAAGTACTCTGTAAATATAAAAACCAGCTAAATTCCAACTTGCACATATTAATCCAAAAGAATCGGTTGTTTATAGCAGGTGATCTAAAAACAGTATAAAATTAGTATAGAAAACAACTGATCAGCCTACAGTTTTTCATTCAACGACTGTTTACCAGTGCATAATATCTTCTAAAGAAATTGTGCACGTATTTAAAATCAGCTTTTCGCCTAGAAGAGGATGTGCAATCCCACAAAATGACAGGTGTGCTCGAAGGTGCTACCGTTACGCACCACCAAAACAACTCCTCTCAATATTTTCAGCTTTAAGATTCCTGTTCTCAGGTCTTTTGAAACACACTCCAAATCTCAGATCAAAATGAACCAAATGTCTATTTTCAGTGCAAGCACTAAAGGGAGAATCAAGTGCACTGTGGCCCTTTCAAGCTGCAGTTCTGAACGAGCTTTCCTTCGACTGCAGTTGTGTGTCTGCACCGCAACACACATCAGGTGTCTGTAGTTCTTCCACAAACACTGTAAGACATCTGTGATACTCTGCAAAATACCAACCGCCATGGCATGTAAGTCACATAGATTCCCTACGGAATTACGAACATGTGTATTTCTGCTCCCCCTCACTTTTAGAGTCACTGCTGCCCAACACCACGTAACATAAAAGCAAGCTGGCAAAAGCCCTGTCCTCTACCCAAACCTAAACGGGTCAACTTTCATTCCACTCAGCTTATTCAGGAAAACAGAAATTAGAAAGACTCTTTATGTAATTCCAACATGCTACCTACACCTATATAACAGTCCTGGGGCAGACTGGACATGAGCACTGCTACAAGAAAGAGTAAGAAAAGGATGGGGCAGATACCGTGGCCCTGTGCAACCACAGGCAGCACGTGAGCAAAGAGGCCATAGGAGCTTTGTTAGCATCGTGGTGCAGCGAGGCATCTCCTGTGATGACAAGGTCATACCATGAGCATTTCTGGAGGAACACAAAGGAAGCAGCACACACAGCAGGGCAGAAGCAAGGCAAGCAGAGCGCTCCAAGTTCCAGCAATTCATCTGATCTCTGTGTTTCATCACATCTGGTACTTCTCTCCCTACATCTGTTTTTTATTTTGCTAGCAGCCATTCTGCCTGCTACAATTACCTTACAGGTTGGGTTTAAACAGAATGTCACTCAAATTCCTTTTGTCCCACTCCAGCCAGACTTATCAGGACTGCAAAATAAATACAACTAAAATTTCGACAGGTTCAGTTCCCATCAGGAAGTACCAGTTGATGGAGGCTGAAAATGCTAAATCCAACTTTGTTACAATGAGTTTCTTTACTCTCACAAGATGCACATCATTCTGGAACTCATTTTGTCCCACTGGGTAAATATTTTCTTCTGTTTGATGGTCAGAGACTTCAGAAAGATGATGCTGCCTTGCATTATGCAACAGAGCTCCATAACAACTTCTCTTCAATTTTGCAGTTCAAAGCTGTTTACTCAATAGAGAAGTAGTGTGCATAGCTGCGTTTATTCTGCTTCTGCTTTGCCCAGTTGAAATATTCTCCTGTCTTTCCCAAGGGTAAAAGGACAAGAATGCTACAAACACGGGGAGATCGGGGGGGTCAAAAAAAAAAAAAAAAAATCAAATAGCTCAACAGACTATACCACAAGCTGTTAGCTACTGTCCTCTTGGGGACACAGGTTCAAGTCCACACAATATTTCTCAGGTAATGCTTTTCCTCTTGGTGCCACCTGTTAGGCTTCTGCTATTGATTCCAAGACAGAAGAGACGTATCCACGTATTTCAAATCCAAAAGATAAAAACATATAACGCCCCCAAAATACTTTCAGATATAGAAAATAAACAGACTAAGGTTGGCTTGGATTTGTGGATGACTACATTGAAAAATGTAAGAACCGGAAATTTAAAAATCATAAATGAATTACTAAAAGTGATAAACAGTTGACTGTTAGCCAGCAAATGCAAACTATAATTATGTTTGTTCTGTACTGGTTCCATCAACGAAATAAGGCCACCTTTCTATTCATACTCCACTTTCTTCAGCCAATAATAATAATAAATAATAATAAACAATTTAACACTACTTTACCTTTTTTCTTTTAGCTTTGATACACAAAAAGTTGCAGGAAAAGACAAAGAAAACTTATGTTAATAAATGCAAGAAACTGTATCTAAAATGGCCTGAAAAAAGGGGGGAAAAAAGGTATGGTTTTGGTAATTTTTTCCCTTGAATAAGTCAGCAAAGGCAAATCGCAAAACAAACAGTTTTTCAACTGTCTCCCTGCTTTTGCTTTTTAAAACCCCGGTGGTAGCAGTCTGTGTTTCCTTCATGCACACACGAAGCACACCCTGAGCACAGAGACACCATTGGCTGTTTTCCTCACAGGAGGAACAGGTGACACCCAAAGCCCGGGGGTCAGAACTTGCCGCCACAGCTCCTGTGGGCGCAAGGAGAGCAGAGCACAAGGATTTGCTGCAAACTCCAACAGGGGAAGGAAACAGCTTACGTACGTTCAGCTTCTGAAAGCTCCCCAGCTTTTCTGCTCCAGCTTCTCCCTTCTCAACTGAGATTCAAGCACCTTTCGCTCCACAGAGCTATTTTGTTGCCATCAATTCCTACTGTAGTTTAAGAACGTTAAATGCCAATCCTTTAGTATCAATTACTTTTCATTCCAAATTTTCCTGCTCTTACTTCTATGTTGTAATTTCTTTTTAAAAAGCTATAAGGCAACGTCCTTGCAAGGTATGTTCTTAATAGTGTAAGAATCTATCCAATCAATGACAAATAGAAGGTTTTCTCTTTGTTTTCTCATAGTAGTTTAGTATTACTTTGGTTAGAATGTTTTCTCTCTTTTCCTATAAGCCTAGGTAGCACGTATTGTGGTATTTATAGAAAAAGAAAACATATTTTTAAACAAAAAATGAAACTAAAACCATTTTTTGCTAAAAGGCATCGTAATTGTAATCCACAGTCAGAACGGATTGTTAATTGTATGCTGCAACTCCTGATCTAACGTGTCATAATTGTATTATGCTGATGTCTTTCACCATTTCACTTCAAATATTTTCAGTACTGAATTATGCCTCATTTTAGGTTGTGAAATCTTAAATGGGACTTGTCACTTTCCCAAATACAGAAGACAAGTCTTAAAACTGACATTGTCAAATCAACACGCTATAGGCAGAAAACTCCAGAATTTTTAAAATTAAATGAACAAAAATATCAATGCTCCCTCTACTAATTTATTTTCAATTATGTAATTTAAGGGGAAACTAAATAACAGAATGAGTGTAGAATAATTTAAAGAGCTCACTTGTAAATCACAGGATCATTACCACCCGGCGCTGTTGAGAGCCTGTGCAAAATGAGCTGGTGGCCTCGCTGCAGATCCCCAGGACTAATGACCCGACTGTGTCCAAAACCACTTTCACAACTCGAGCAGCTTCACAAACCGGCCAAAAGGAGAACAGACACGAGGGGCAGACGTGCTCCTGCCATCTCCTGAGCCTTGTAGAAAGAAGGTTCACTAGAATCCAGCAATATGGTGCCTTTGGGATGAGGAGCATTCACAGCTCATGAAGCCCGAAGAGCAGCTCAAGGCTGACAATGCCTGGGCAACAACATCGAGTCTTTGAAGAAACAGCTGAAGGTGGATCATTCTATGGCTCCTAACAAGTCCTCTTTCAAACACAACACGAGAACATTTGGAAAAGTGCAGAGAAAAAAAATTTTATCTTGTATTTGACAATTTTATGCCCCATTTGAAAAGCACTTTATCAATACCTCCAGGTAAGTTTCATTACTCTAAATAACATCAGAAAAGAGTTTGTTTAGTTTTGTATGCAATATGCTCCCTATTGGAGCAAAAATATTAAAAACGCTTAAGTGCAATTGGTTATATTTTGCACTCATGCTAGAAAAATGCTTATTGAGCCAGAAACTAACAAGAAAGTGAAAACATCCAGAAAGCAAGCAATTTCCTTATATGCAGTGTGTTCACTTTACAGCTTAAAAACTGTTTAAAAATGAACACTGCATGGTAGAGTAGTTTGGCAGTAAACATGATTGTGCATTTGTGTCTTGATATTGAAGAAGGAGCCTTTTTTCATAGTGATTTTTTCATTCAAATCTAAGTGATGATTTACGTTAAATATAGGTAAAGCATAGCTACATTTTCCTGAAGGATTGCAAGGAAGTGAAGAGCAGTACAATAAGTTGAAGCATAAAAGCTTTCTCTGTCATAATATTTATTATAATGGCATATAAAATAGCTGAAATAAATAATAGATGACTAAAAGTAAATTCATATGATAAAGAATCTTTCAGCAGACACCATTACTTCTGACTGCTCCAGTTTCATACAGAGTTGAAGAGTCTTAATAAATATGCTGTAGCCCCTGTATCTTATGTAAGTATAAGTCATTTTGTAGGGGCTTACTTAAAATGTAACATACTGGACAGCAGATAATTTACTCTATAATTTTACTCTCAAAAATATCATGTATATATCTTCAACATTTAAAAGCCCTTAACTCAAAAATGAATACATAGCACAATAACAAAAAGTATCTAACTTTGAGTGGCTGAAAACACAACAAATTGCTAAAAAGCAGTTTAATTTGATAAAGAAAAATCTGGATGACAACAGCTTGGAATGCAAATAGTTCTTATATGCAGTGTGAAAAACATAAAATCTTCAGAAAAAAAGAAGAAATTGACAACAAAGCTGATGAAAAATCTATGCAATTATCTTAAGATAGGTCAAGTAAATAACCAAAACTCAGCATATGACAAGCAATGCCCAAATAAACCCGTATTTCCATGTTGAGGACAAAGCAGAGGATGTTTTAGAAGCACACCTGACAGATTGACACACGGCTTATGACAGTCAATAGCCAGTGCCATGCACTATTTATGGAGGCACATAATAGGGAAAAAGGCTTTCACTCAGGATTAGGACTGTAAATATTATTGTCCCTAACGTCGGCAACATTTGGCACATCATGGACAACTACGTAAGTAATGCCAGTTTCATCTTGTTGTGTGCTCTGAATGCTGCGCAGCTACTTCCCACGGAACTGAACGGGACAGACGAATCAGAGCGCTTGGAGAGCAATCCAACAGACGTGCTAGATGCTCTAATAACATGTTCTTTGCCACATTTATTATGCCTTAATAATGTTCATTAGAAGACACCATGGTGGAACAATTTTACAGTATTTTTTCTAGGGGCTTTTTTGCCCCCCTCAGCAACTTCTATACAGTACTTTCAAATTTTCACTAAGTTTATGCAAGGCAAGATAGCACATGACCCAAACCAATTTCCTAAATGTTAATTATTTTATTAACCCATATGTGTGATGTACATGGAAATAGCTGAAACTGACCGTGATTTTTCACAAAAATCACAGATGAAAAAATATTTTCTTTTTTCCATTAGAAAGAAAATTTCTTCAGAAATACTTGGTTTCATTATTTCCCAACATATTTGTTTTACCTATATTTTGGTTGTAATTTACTGGTGCAATTTTTTCCACAATGCATCTTGCTCCATCCTATCAAACATGTTTTCATGCTGTGTGTGAGCTCTCCCAAAACCTGATTTTGTTAAGCCTGGTTCTCCCAAAGTAACTAGATCTTCACGTTCTTCAGAAAAATGCAATTCCTGCAGGGGTTGCTGTCATCCAAAGCAAGTGAGTAACACACACAGAAAGACCTAATGGGTCAGTACGAGCCTGCGAATTGCTGGGATTACTGACCATTCCTGTACCTACATTTTATAATGAAGAACAATTTTTTTTTCCTTGTCTCTGTCCCTTCTCCAGAACATTTATGGATGTTTGGCAGAGAAGGGTGTTCAGCTGTTTGGCATCATCTACAACTTAGTGCGCTAAGAGGCCTCTTCAGAAAAACCTGAAGCCCTCAAGCTGCAGTAGGATTGTACAGCAAATAAATGTGTTGAAGTCACAATGGCAGTTCCCTACATAGGATCGTCTAGAACAAACATCTGAGTTGGAGATTTTACTGTTGAGCTCAGTTGGGTTATAAAAGCAACAGAGAAGTCTGGATCCTCCTTCAAACAGAGATTAAAGGCAACAAATGAGCCACGGAAATTCTGAAGACGGGAGACATGAAAGAGTGATAAAGATGAGCTGATATGAAGGAGTTCAGTTTCTGAAAATGCCATACACCAACCCAACATTTGGTCCTCACATTGAAACAGATCACTGTTCACAGTAATGTTTCTCCTGTTTCCAATTTACCTATACCTATAACTTAAAATCAATGTCACAAATACAACAGTGTGACTAAACACACTCTAGGCGTATTTAAGTTGGACATTACAGGGCTTTCTCAGTCATGCAATAGTCATTTTATATTCCCCAATAATATAAAACTGTATCTCTTTCTATTAATAGATGTCTATACCTAAAAATAAATACACTTATTCACTTCTTTCTGGTTGATCAATTTTTCAGATAGTAATATCTTTTTAAAATAAATCTTCTGTAATAAATAGCACTACAATAAGCAATAACGTTATTTCACAATCTTTACATTAGTTAACTCACAGATCAATATCTCTGTACATTTGGGCTTTTATATCTTCTGAAGATAATTATGAAAGAAAACAGGAAAAACATCTGCATTTCTTTCTGAAATTAATATCTTTAGAGAAGTAAACTATGCCACAGCAATCCTAAATCATGTTTAAAAAGAGGAACAGAAGTCAGTCTCCTAAGGACATTTTAAAAATTATTTATTCCTTAGCCAGAGAGAACAAAAAACCACACATAAAAATTACTAGACTATAATTTCAGAATACTTGAATTGCTAGGCTCTACACGCCCCTGATTTTCCTGCATGCACGTGGTTCCCTTGCAGGCAGTACACATCTGCTCCAATAACAAGAAATTACATGCATTTTAAAAGAAATATCTACCATAGGTTTTGGCAATAGGAGTTTATCTCTTAATGTACAACAACTGTGGGTACTTACTTGGGAGCCTACTTTTAGCTGATTTTTTTTCTTTCCCTGGATATAGATCTTTCCCTCTCCAAACGCCCATTCCTGTAAAGCTCATTTGAATTTATCTTGGGGAATCTCAGATAATCTTGGCAATACATTACATGTATATGGTTTACTATTCTAACAAACATATCTTCTTGTTTACAGAATAATCAGGGAGCCTGGGAACACGTAACCCAATCTCAGCTGTGGAGAGTCTCCTATTCAAATGCTTTCAATTCTTTTCATTCCGCAAGATTTGCAGCGATAGCAGAACACATTTTCAAAAACTGCAACAAGCAAACAGCATTGGGATAATTTAGAAGGTACAGACTTTGTTTCCTTTTAAAAAGTTGCTCAATTTGAAGTTTTTAAGATTAAGTAAATCCAGCTTATGAGTTGCTGAGAAATATGCAATCTAGGAGGCAAATAGGGTAATGGACTTGCTGGAAATGGCAGGAAAAACAGTATTTCTAAACAGATTAAACCAGTAACATCCCTACTGCAAAATAATATTATTATTAATTATCCATCAAATTAAAGATAGGCTGTTACCTTATATATACCTATGCTGATGTATAAAACTTAGAGCAGGATTTCACAGACAGTTTTTACACAGAGGAAAAGTTAGCATCGCTACCACAGATGACAAACAAGACGAGAAAAGCATGATGGTCAAAAGGGCAACAATGTTTAAGTAAATACAAAATGAACCCTTTTTCCCTGTTCTCTCATGATCTATAATCATAAGCTATGTTGTTGCCTGAAAGTGCAGACATGCACTGTGCAGTGCATTAATCCTTCAAACACTAACAGATGCTGGCAGGGATTTAGGCTGGAATGTATTTACAAAGTGACAAATTATGTTCCGTATTATACAGAGAGAGAAAGAGCATCCACAAATAGGCTGATAAATGTCAGCTGCAGTCACGACAAACGGTTTATTTTTATTATACTGTAACCACAAATGTTTTTTTGCAGGGAGGCCCAAAGATTTATTTGTTGCAGGAAGAAACAAGATTATATATGACACAAAGTAATAACTGTGAGATCCCTGATGTTCTGGGCAGCTTGCCCTCCTGGAAGCTAAGTTCCGATTGAAAAATGTTGCTTAAAAATGGTATGTTATATGACACAAAATAAATAGTTCATAAATCTGTATTGAAACAACAATAACTAATAATTAAAGACAGTCTTAGGGCATGGCTTATACAAGTCAAATGGAAAGCATGTTATTTCCTTTAGTGGAATGTTGAAAATGAACAACATTAAAATATATCTGAAGAAATTGTTTTAAATTAAAGTCAAAGTGCTATAATTGCTAGACGGAAGCAACATATATTTTAAATGTGGTCACAGTGCTTCATGAACATTTAGTGTAGCACAATTAATTGGCAGAATAGTGACGTCTGCAGGTTTCAAAATGCATTGCAGTTATTTTGAAGTATGCCAAAGCTTCCCAAGAGATTTAAGGTAGAGTTCTTTCCCTCCACTCTTAATAATAAGAAAATACCAATATCAGTTAAAAGTCATCACTTCTTTAACTAGGAATTATTTCAAGATGCTTCAACATAAAGAGAAATAAATACATGATACAAACAACAACATGAAAGAACTGAATAATTAGCTATTTAAGGCATTTTAATTGGCAGTTCACAGTTACAATCTCCTAGCTTTGAACAATATAAAATATTTGTGTTATAGCACAGTATCCTCAAAAAACAATAAACATACACAAATTCTTTTGTTTCTGCAACAGCTCACATTCCCTAGCACAGAGATACACTGAAATGGTCACATAGTTATGTGTGTAATTTTAGAAAGTGAAATAAAAGGGCTGAATCACATTAGTAAAGATTTCTTGTGCAACTAAGGGTTGGCAGCATCAGGTTGTTAATATACACTCAATATACACTACATAGACTTGAAAAAAAAAACTAAGTCTTTCTGCATGCACAAGAAAATACAAGGTGTATTGGAAGAATACTGGAATATGGCAACCTGGCATGCCACTCGATTTGTGATCACAAAAGGAGGAAGTTTTTCGTGTTTTCTTTCTGAAGAAATAAAGATTGCGTGACAAAGGAAATATGAATAAAACAAACTCAAAGGCTGGAATGAAATTTCTGTGAAAACAGGGCCGATCTCAGGAATCAAACACATCATTAAACATATAATGTAATTCCAGGGTTGTCTAAAAATCTGAGATCAAAGTCTAGAGCATGTATTGTGCAGATGCACTAAGCTGACGGCAGTCAGACACAGACAGGAGGGGTCGTCAGGCCACAGCCCGCTGTTCTAATAATTAAGAAAGTTTAAAACTCTTTTAATGTAAATGCGAATGAAATCCAAAATCAAATGTCTTAAGCACCATCAATGTGAAAAGCTCTGAAATTTTCATTTACTGAATATGTATGATTTTTCTAATAAAATTCTTATCTCTAGATAACAAAAGTACACCAGAATGTAATTGTCTCATGCAATAATATAGTGGGAGAGCTGACAGTCACCTAGCATTAGACTTACTAGAGTACTTATTTCCTAAATACATGTTGCCAATGAACAATATAGTGACAAGGATGGAGAACATGCCTTAAAAATTATACTCTTACCGGTATTTGTACATATAACAAAAGGAAGTGCTGTCATTACAGCAAGTAAAGCAGCGAAAAGAGCCTAATAGCAACCTACTTTTAACTTTAAGTATTTGCCTGAAGAATAGGTGTGCAAGGCTGATATAAATGCTTTATAGATAAGAGGGAGGGGGAAGCAAGGAAGGAAAACAAACAAACAAAATTTAAAAAAAAAAAAAATCAAAAAACAAAACCAAACACATAAACACACACAAAAAAAAAACAAAACCAAACCCACCAACCACCACTGCCTTTCCCTTTCATAATAGAAGCAAAACCAACCACAAAGAACTGAACATGAGGAGAAGCGGCACGCTGAGCTAATGAGTAACACCCTCTCCACTGGACAGAAAGGCTTTTCAGATGCCTTCTGCAGCTCTGCAACCGTAAGTGTTAATGTCACGTTTTAATGTTGTCATTCAGTTATTAAATCGTTTTTAATTTAGCAGATATTGTTACATAGCTAAATAACTGGCACATATTCTACCTTGAATTTTTGCTTTTTAAGCATATAGCTTAAGTTTTTCCCAATTTTAAGGTAAATACTGGCTGTACCTACCTGAACACCTGAAAAAATAGCAGCTACTGTATATCTTACCCATATGCCACATGCAGAAATTGAAAACATATTAAAAAAAAATTCAAAAAGAAAATTTCCAAGCAGATGTTTATAAACAGAAGGTAACGGATAAAAACCCAAACACAATGCTGCATTATGTTACATGATTCACTGATGAACCCATTGGAACTACAGCAAAAAGCCCTTCTGGAAAACGTCCAGAAATTAAAAGGTGCAAACAAGCTGCCTAATACCCTTGCGTAGACTGAATTCTTATGAAGAAAATAAAGTTTATTGTCTGGAAACAGAGAAAGCATGAGGAAAGCACTAAAGCAATGGAGGTGAACAATTAGACAGATGTTCACTTAAGGAAATAAAGAGAACAGAAGAAGCCATCACTGAGGAATTTTACGAGAATACTGACAACTCTGCACCTCATCAAGGGCACTGGTAAAGTTAAAGCCACTGAAGCCATTTCTACTCAACTCCAGCATAACTGCTGACCTTGCACAAGTCTGCATTTAGCAAATGTGGCTTAGGAAAATAGCATTATACTTTGCATTTTACTATTTTTTCCCGAAGTCCATCTATATACCTTACCGTATATTTCAAGAAAATTAGCTTCATTTCCTTGTATAATATTACATACGCTCATATTTTTTTGTCCTAAGTATGCTCAAGTATCAGGAAAATCTGTATTTAAAAAGCTCGTGTCATTTGAGTAAAATTAAATAGCGTCAATTACATCTGATCCTCATAAACATGTATACACAAATAGCTGGAATGCTTTTGCTTAATATGATTATATATGTTTCTAAAATAGTCAGGAGTTTGCATAATACACAGTATGTCAATCTGTCCATGTTTTAAAGCATACGACTTTTGGCATTTAACTACTGAGAGAATAACAGAGGAAAAGCATATTTTGTTAATAAACTGTCTTGTAGAGCAAAAAAAATATGGACATACATGCAGGCAAAAGGAGAAAGAATTTACAATAAGAGGTAAGATTTTGACAAGGACAAAAGTCTTACTTTTCTGTGCTTGCGCAGGCTGAGGTACAAATGTAATTTGTTCCACACACATATCTCTATTGTTTAACATATCGTTTCAAAACTCTGTTTGGTTTACGATAACACCTCTTCTGCAGATTTTCAGAAAAAAAAAAAAAAAATCTTCCAAATCTCAAGTGCGTGACTGATTTCTCCTTTTCTTTATCTCCTCATATATTTTCAAAAATGACTCTCAAAGGAATCAGAAACCATAGGTCAGTACCAGGAACCCAACTTCCAGCACTTTTGTGTGCAGTGGGCTGTTTCCCACAACACTCATCCCTTGATTCTGAACCACAAATACAAACACGACATCGCCACCTCAGTCACCCAGTGCCGGGCACACAACTACCACAAGTGAACTCTCCCATTACCCCACTGCCAAAGAATTCTCACCAGCATTGGAAACCGGACACATCAAACTTGTTCTGTAACATCACCAGCATAAACACTTCGGGTAGCAGGTTTTAGAGACAGGGAGGAAGTACTAATTAAAAGCTATGTCCTCATCTAAATATTGTTTGTACACAAAGAAAAAACAAATCCTGCACAAATTTTTATAAAATACTCATGCTGTTCCCCAGCGTCAGACTGCCAGCAGCTCCGCTTACAAAAAGGGGCAGCTCAGTCATGGCACAACCAGCCCTTCGCCCGCCCTGCCCGTTTCCCACGCGCTCGCGTCTGAAAGTTCACAGTAACTCGGGAGAAATGCACGAGAAGATTTCATCATTCACATTTTAAATAATATAAAAGATGTGGAATGTGATTGATTTCACACTAGGGAGAATTGAAATTACAGTTATGGGATAGGTTTTTTTTTCATGTACTGTAAGGTCAAGTAATAGTAAATAATTAACGAATTATGAAACAAATTTTCTATAAGGCAACACATAAATTCTACGCAATAAGATCTAAAAGTGTAGTTACACCAAAAAGCCATATAATAGATAACAAAATGAAGAAAATGCATGATGCTGTGGTATGAAGGCGGCTTTGCCATTATATTGGAATAACTGTTATTCTTATGGAATATAAATAACATCTTTCCATTCATACACATCATTTTCATAAGCTTTACATCTCATAATCTACAAGAAAAAAAGGTATTTTCAAATTTTTTTGCTGCTGCTTTTTGTAGCAAGATTTTTTTCTGCATCTTTTCATCAGTTAGGGAGTTTCTCATACAACAAAGAGGGGAATGATCAAGCGGATCACGAACTGGACAAAACCACTGGGCTCCTTTTCTGACCTTACTTCTGATTTAGTTTTAGGTAAAGTCTAATGATTGCTTATCCTTATTATCTCTTTACCAGTACAAATTTACACTCTTTGATGCTCTTAGGATGTAGTAAAGTCCATGATACAATACTGCAGTGATCTCCATTAGACTTCTGTGGGCCACTGACATACCATTAATATCATGAATGCAAGTCGATAAGTCAAAACAGAAACTCCAAACCTACCAAAAGTCACACAATATATTTTTTGTCTTGATACCTTAAAATCAGTTGAATTTGGAGCTTTCTGGATTAGTAGTTCGGAAACTTGCTTTTTCAGCTGCATAAAATTAATGTCCTGATTATCTAATAAATAAAAGAGCTGGGTTTTGCTAAGAGATTAAACTATTTTGGATTTCAGATTCAACTATGGGGAAATATTACATACAGAAAAGGAAAAAGAGGAGGGGGAAAAATAAGCAACTTTCAAGGAATGTATCTCTCAGTTATGGTGGCTGCTTGAAGTCGTTCAGTCATTTGAAATTGTCCCAGAGGCTACTAAATGAGAAAGGAACAAACATGGCAAAGTTCCTGCCAAAGTTTTGTACGAAATACATTTTATCACAACTATTTCCCAAATAGTTTAGATTAAAAACCTCGAAATAAATGCAAGTCACATGTTGGGTCTCCAACAGCAACTGTCTCACCATATACTGATGTTGGTTTTGGCCTCAGTAATTGCAGAAAAGGACAAAGTCAGTGACAGTACATACAGTCAAAATAAATAGTAAGTTTTGAGATAATTTACAAACATCATAATTTGCATATCTATATATCTAAGTCAATAACTTGCAGTACTATATATAAGCAGTCTGAAGCCAGTCCTACCAAAATACATGGACCCCCGAACAGCCCATGGCAGCAGCGCGTGTTCTCCTACCAGACTGAAGAACAAAATACAAACTCAGAAATGAGAGGCTTGTTATTTTTTTACTCTGTTTCACTCTTCTAATGGTATAAACTTGCTCACTTTGCCACTTTTGAAGACATAAGCAAACTCGTCAAGGAAATCTAGAACAAATTTCAACCTTTCGCTCTAGAAGAAATGTTAACTTCCAAAAAGTTACAGCAGTTCCCTTTTCACAGATGCTTACATTAATGGCATCTTAAATAATGCAGTTATCAAGTCAGCTACAAAACCTCAGTCAAAATGCAAAGTCAAATTTGTTCTGTAGAAATTTTAGAAGTTCATTTTTGATGAAGCAAGCTGAATTTACACCTTTATAATAACTATGATTGTTTTATGCAATGTAATGCTTAAAGCAATCAAGACTATGCAGTTTTTCATACGAAACCCATGGTTCCTATGCTGTGCTCCAGACTATATAGTTAACAGAATCCTATTGTCCTTACGTTATTTTTAGATAAAATTTTCATAGCCGTGATGTACCTTATAAAAAGTTTTCAGAGCTGACCGTGACACACAAGCCCTATGAACTTTGGAATTAGATCAGTTTTCTCACGTACATGAAGCTTGAAAATCCCATGACCACTGCCAGTTTCTATTTTTAACTACGTGGCTGACAAAGTTAAGTGCAAATAGCCCTGTTCTCCCCTCCCACGAAACCATTCAGCACAATTTTTGAGTCTTTTTTCTTTTACTTCATTCTGTCTTCTCCAATCTAGACAGCAAATTTGACCAGTTAAAGAACACTGAATTGCACAAGGTAAAATGCAGCATTTTGAGACATGACTCACTAATTCCCATAGGCCCATGTGAGAGGATATGCCAAGACGATAAGGCAGAGAAGGTTTATATTTATAAGACTTTGATTAAGTAGGCAATTTTAGAGGATTTTAGACTAAAGAAAAATGAAAAGGCTCCAAAAGTACTGAGTTTTGTTTAAAAAAAAAAAAAAAAAATCAACAGCATCCCTATAATCAACTAAATCCACGGATTATTTAATAAGTGAAATTATCCAGCAACGAAAAATGTCATCCATGAAGTAGATGAGGCAATAAGCATGTGTAAGCCAACCATTTAGATGCCTTTTAACACTTGTAAGCATTTGGTTTCAATTAAGTTTTTCAAATGCCTCATGCTATGGTGCTGGACCTCTCTCTCAAAAGGAAAAAAAAAAACAATATAAAGAGATGAGAGAAAAACCTGAGCTCTTTCTCAGAACTGCATAAAAGCTATGCAATAACTTTCTAAAGGTGTTAAGTTTTAACTTTGTTTGTTAGTTCCTGAAGAACAGGATGACTATCCAACTAAAAATAAAGTTCCACCAAGTAACAGCCGGCACTGTAAAAGTACATGGTAATATTTACAAACCTGGCTCCTAATTTCTGAAGCTCAATCCGGTAATTTAGCCATTTGAAGCAAGTACCTATTTGCATTTTTAAAGGTAAACAGCTTGGCAAACCTGACTCACGTAAACTTCTTTTAAAAAGTTATTTTTTAGTGTACTCAGTTCCCATTAAAACTTAACAGCAACCAAAGCACACAGAAAACTTCATCGTTCCTTTAAAAAATAAGTTTTTGCAGTTAAGACATTAAATTACTTGCTTTAAATAAGTAAATATGTTTAAGACTTAAAAATCAACCAGAAACATCATCGTATCGAGAACAGAGAAAGGATGACAGCCAAAGTGAAGGCCTGAATTGAATCACTTTCAGCAGATCATTTTTCCATTTCAGTTTGCTGACATTTGTTTCCAAGGTACATGGTATCATTTCAAAGGTGCCACGAGCTGCAGGGCCCCGTGTTGACCAGACCACACAAAACCGCTTTAACTTAGGCTCCAAAGCAAGAAATGTTAATTCATCATCCTGTCAAAATAATGACATTCATCCATAAGTATCATCCAATCTCCTCCACACCTGGCTGAGTCTTCTGCCCAGCCCAGTGAAACACACTAATTCCAGACTTTCTCCGCCTGTCCTCTGGACAGTTTGCCTCACCGGATTTGAAAAGAGTAATGGCATAGAACTAAAAACTGGGCAAACACCCTTAAACTTGACAGAAGAACAGACAGGCCAGAGAACTCAGGCATGTTCGGTGCCATACTCGATCCATCAGGTGCCAAGCGACCTCCTTGAACGCCTCATAACAAGATCTTCCACGAGCCTTCTGGCTACCTTGACCTTGCCCATGCAAAATTACATGTTTCAGGCTGCAGATTTCAGGTTACCTCAGAGCATCTAGCTGGGATCCATGGTCCTCATCAAAAGTACAGTGCCAAACTGTGATCAGTGTTTGTACACTCTCACTTGGGCAAATGAAAAGAAGGACACAAGAAATACTATTTTCTTTCCAAATCCCTGTGTGGTAACTTATAAAATTATGTCTAAATTATTTTATATTTTCTCAAGGTCACATGGCAGGTCAGAGACAGAATCTAACCAGAGTCATCCAGGTCTCACAATAGACATTAAAATCTTCATGGTATCAGCTTTCATGAATGTGTCTCTTAATAAGGTATAGAATAAAAGAATATTTAGAACTGACCTTTAAAAAATATTCTTATATTCTTCTAATGCTTTTTAACTACTGTGGTGATAAGCAGGAAATGTTTTTTTTCTGAATGAGTATACTGTACCTTTAATGGTTCATTTGTAGTTCAGAATAAAATCTGAACTATTTGTTGTTCATTGTTGTTATATTCTGTTCCAAGGTTCATAATTTGAAAATTGACTTCGGGGACTTTTTGCTTGGTCTATTAAAATGATTCATGTTGCATTCAACATAAATTGTGCATACACAGAGGAGGTTTAGCACACGTATTCACAGTATAATAACTAAAGTGAATTTTGTACAAGCTGCAGTTTGTGGCAAGGATGCAGTATCATTTGTCTTAATTTTTCTTCAGCATTACATTAGGCTAGTGCATTTACATTTTCAGGTATGGCTAAACACTTTAAAACTTTCTTTTTACAGCCATGAGTAAAGAGAGAATCAAATCTACATCCTTATATGATGTAACAAAGTAATGCCTTTTTACTATCTGAAGTACACATGGATTTACTTTCCATTTACCTTCCCGCACAAAGGCAACTGCAAAGTGCATGAAATATTCACCACCTATGAATCATGTAGTGTTCCTATTAAAAAGATGATAATGTTCTGTTTTGCCTTTCAAACCATGATACAGAAACAGTCACAGTCTCTAGGCAGTTTTGCCTCTCAAAACTACCAAAGTAATATACAGTAAGGTATGAGAATGCTTAGCGTTTTATAAAACGTTAGAACAATCTAATGTCAACTAACTAAATAATTAAGAGCTGTGATATGATTTCAGATACCAGGTTCAGAAGGATTTATTTTGCAAAATCTGAGTGGATAAGCCAAGAGAGCATGAATGACACTAAACAGGTGGAGAGGGGGACGAGAAACCAAAATTATGATCTAATTGTCACTCTGTCTCCATTGACTCTCAGAAAAAGTTGATCTATTGTATGTGTTTATTCACAAACTAGTTTAATATTTCTAACACTGAAATTTTTGAAAGGATATTTCAATTTTCAGCTGTACTAACTGTGATTTTTCATTATTGTTATATGCTGGTCTTCACTTCCGTGGTGCAATTTTCTGCTCACACAGATTTTTAGCACACAAGTGCCATTGCTTGAGGCTAATAAGCAATCAGAAATGCATATCTATTGACAAAATGTGTGGGCAGACAGTCTGGACAAACAGGTTTTGTGTACAAAAATTCTTGCTTCTTATTAGAACAAAATGACCTCCATTTCCAGGAACTGATCAATCCCTAGAAGTTAATGCTACTTCGATATCAACAACAACAGCAAAAAGGAAAAGCTTAAAAGTAAACAACTTTCTTTAAATAGAGTCCAATAATCCAGAATTGATTTTGCATGAAAACAAATAAGAAGCCATTATGCACTTAATATCGCATTATGAAGCCAAGCTCACGTGGGAACTTTAGCCAACACGATTTTTTCTTCAGGATACAGTGAAAATACCTTTTTTTCCCTATTTTCTTCATTTTTGATGGTTAAGGCAGTCCAGAGTAAGTTCTGAGATGTAATATAGACTTCTCTAAACACAATCTGAGAAGTGCTTAAAATTGCAGTATAGTGACACTGAACACATTCTCACCATCAAAGCAAACCAAGGCGAACCCCATCCTCAAGCAGAACATTAAACCCCAAGCTTGAAAAACAAAAGCTTGCTGTTCTGTATGTGCCCTAAGACAGGAACATAAACACACGCCTCAAAAATGTTTTCATCCTTCACTTTATTGGCTCTACTAGGACCTCTGTCATCTAAATATTTTATTCTCTAAGGGGAGATCTGTTAATAAGCCTGGTTCCAGCACCCCAACATCCACTGTAGAAGAGTAACTCCTGTATAGCACATTACAACTAGAGCCCCATTGTCAGCAGCTGATTGATAGCTTTGCTTTCTTCTAAGAAAACAAACCCCCCCAAACTACTAAGCTTTTCTAATTCTTTGATCAGTATCACATAAAAAGAACATAAAGAAGTATCACAAGAATGCATAACTAATTAAAGGTGCCCTGTTAGGCTCTGTTAACCAAGACACAGGATAAGCATCCCGTATTGCAAGCTGGATAAGAATCACTTAAAATATCAAGGATTTGCTTTTTCCCTTACATACACTCACATTTTACCTCTGTGTTTGTATTTCTGTCAGTACACCAGAAGAACAACTCTAGAATGAAAGTCACCTTTTCCCACTACAGCATTTTGTCATACACTTGTTTAACAACTACTATTTTAACTATAGGCAGCAAGACTGATATTCTGAAAGACTAGCTGAAGAACAAGTAGGATAACAACAGATTTTATAAAGACACAAAAATGAGAAGCATTATGGATATATATACATATATATTTTTTCCTGAATTAAATATGGCACATACAAAACAGGAGTCAAAACGTATCTTTCTCCAGTGTTCACATACATTAATATTCAAACTGTAGGACTTTTACTGCATTTTTCCTAGCTCTGCCTTCATAAGGAGCATAATTTTGAATTCACCTAAACACTTATTAATATCTTGGATACATATAAAGACCTTTATTGACTATATTAAATTAAAATTCAGGAAACTCAAGTAAAAAATGCAGTGCATAAAATGAAGAACAGAAATCCATGTAGAAGCACTTAATTCCAAAATGCATTCAGAATCATACAGATGCAGGTACTGTATGTGTTAAATCATATGGGGGGGGAAAAAAAAAAATCTATATTTTAATCTTTTTGGGTGGAAACAAATTATCTTATTTACTACATGAATGGTTTCCTCAATTTGTCGCCAATCTTTGGAGGCAACTTCAACCTGTCTGAATTAAACAGTCTGCAGAAGAAAAGACTAGATTATTGATATTATAGAAGACTGTTAAAAAATAAAATTGAAAGATTACTTTACCATACATTGAAAATAAGAACATGCACATCACTCCAGCTTACAAAAATCTAATTTCATTTTTTCTGTTCTGAGAGAAGTTTGATAAGTAGGAGACAAGTTTATATATACATATATACACATACCTGTCTGTGGGTGTGCATGTATATATTCCCTCCAAAAGGACAGCACTTAAAAATTGGAGAAATTCACAAAATTTACTTATGTCTGTGTACTGCAATTATAAATGTTGCAATCAGAAGATCCTTTGGTATTTAAGCTTTTTACCCGCAATAACTGCACTGTCTATAGACACTGCAGATATACTTTAGATTTCATTCTATACATCACAATTAATGTCACAGCTCAATCCTGGCCTATACTCACAGATAAATCACATTTCTTTATAATACACAGAAGCACATTAGAAAACAATACAAATCATAATGACTTGAAAATAATCCTCTGAAAATGTGATGGTGGCCAGATGAAAATATCTCTATAGATGAACATTTCCTAATATCCAACTTTCAGTGATGTGGGCAAAACAAACAAACGGTTTTAACTAAAGTCAATCTTGTATTGTCTGTTCATGTAATTTTACAGTTCACTGATATATAATTTTACTAAGTCAAGGCCTAATTACAAACAAAATGTCCACAAAAGACAGTAATACTTCTTCATAGATATAAGTCTACCATGTACCATACCGTGTTTACTCTAGTACATATGACCTCCTGCACTGAACGCTCACACCAGCAGCTCTCGTGTACCAAAAACATTTGACAGAATTGCCAAAACCAGGTGCCTTTCACAGAAACTCAGAGTCTGCTTCACTACTCGCTGTAAACTTCATTTCAGAAGGCTTAGCAGCCCCAGACAAATTCTGGAAGAGAAAAACACTCCTGTTGTGACACAAACCAGGAGGGCAAGCTCCATGAGGAAATGCCGGCAGCATCCGGCGCTGAGCGAGTGGACCCCCCCGGCAGGCCCAGAGCTCCTCATCCACCTGAGACACAACTTAAATTTGTCCCATGATTTGCCTACAAAATTTCTTCCTATTTTTAGAGCAGCAACTACTAATCTACTGAAATTGTAACTCACTTGAAGAACAAAGAAGAAAACTTTAGAAAAAAAGGTGCAAGAAAGGAACAAAGGAGAAAGGATGGTTTGTTTTCTGTGTATGCATTTTTTGGGGAGAGTGGATGGGCTTCAAGAATTGCTTTACCCCTTATTAACCACAATCCCTCATAATTTGACAACTGTTCAAATACGAGATGTACCATCCATAGACAGGAGGTCCTAGTGCTTATACACTCTTCTTACAAACATTAAACTAGCATAAAAATAATATTTCTAGCAGGGGCTGTGATCTCTGTTGAAAACGTGGGAAAACAAAGGCACAGAGAGGCCACATCCCCAGATGAAGTCCCATCACATTTCTGTGTGAAAGCTGGAAGCACAACCACACGAGTGCCCATTCCTTCTGCTGAGTGGCCACACACACTCTCCCCTGAGAAGACATCCATCCAGCCCCTGAGAAGACATCCATCCATCTGCCCAGGATGCCATGGTGCCAGCAGCCATGGAGAGGTGTGTGTCACGTCTCATGGGGCACAGAAAATTGGCCACATTCATTGCTGGTATAACTCAAAGGGCCTGTACCAGGGATGAATTTAGGCCAATATTTCAGGGCATGTGCTACATCATACTACCCAAATGTTCTTTTATTCTGCTGATTTGAAGAGCTAGTCTATTCAGTTTGTTGCTCAGAAAACTGCATAAGCCCTGTAGCAAAAAATAAAGGGTTACGTAATCAGAACAACAAAATCATTTTGTTACCTATTTGATCCAAAGTATCTCTTTTTTATTGGTGAAACATTTTAAAGATATAGTTCTGCATATCCATTAAAGACTGCAAAGACTGCATGAGAAAGGAAGAAAAGTCACAGACAATGTTACCCTCACCAAAGCCAAAAATAAAACTTGCATGAGTATCTTAAGCATAAACTGAGATAAACCAGACATAGCCAAGTCTTGGATATCATGCAAATGTGTCTGTCACATGTACTAGCAAGAGAATGTCACATTAAATTAACAACTACTGCTCCTCTACTGACATGTTGCTGTACATAGAATAACTGGATTTATATCAAAATTGAAATAATAGTAATATATTCAACTACTAGCAGAATAAAACTGATCAGTGCACAAGTAAGTAAACTTGAGGAAAATGTTGAGAAAATGGTACTGGCATTTCAGTTTTGTAGAAAAAAAAAAAAACTATTTTGAACATTTAAAAAGAAGTGAACTAACATTGAGAATAAACTAAACATGGATGTAACGCTGTACTCATAGCACTGGGTACTGATAGACTCACCAAGCTTGCATGGAGCTACATGGAGCTACAGCCACTCAGGTTTACGACTACCATTGTGAAATAGTTTGTTAATCCTCGAAGCAAAACTTTCTACCTGAATGGTAAGAAAGAGAAAAGGCCAGGAAAGAATGCCTGAAAATACGCATAAAATTCTACATGTCACATACATGAAGATACTTTGGGACTTTTCAAGAAAATATTGTGGGAAAAGCACCTCCACTGCAATTTCATATTCTTGGGTCATTCTTTCCCTCCATCTCCTTTGACTTAAATACAATGCATCTCAAAAAGGCAGAAGCTGCATCGCATCCAAGTCTTATGTCCAGCCAATTACTTTAAGTGTCAAGGATTGTTTCCTCCAGAAAAAAAAAAAAAAAATATATCCTTTTCAGAACTAGCAGTGTGTGCTTGTACTAAAGATCAAATCTGAACCATTCAAAAACCTTCAGTTCCAAGTGGATGAGCACTCTTGGGTACACAAAAGGCTAATACATAAGCAGTCACTTTGACCAGAGTTCCATGGAAAACACTGGGTGACAAAAGCCCCTTACAGCAATCTGCAAAAAGGAAAAATAAATTAATCAAACTGCCAAACGAAGAAGGCTGGGTTTGACCTCCTTCTGATCTCATTACTTCTCTATTACCCTTTTGAAAAACATCCTTTTACAAAGATCACTAATTGAAGATTATGTGGAAGGGAATCGCACCTCTCCATCACTGTGGTAACTTTGACTCATTTGTCATTCTAATAATTCACTTCTTTTCTTTTCTGAACAGACAGAGACACTAATAGACTATCATCAGTTAAAAAGGCAATTTTTCCATTTAATTGCACTCATTAAATACTGCACTAGAACAATTGGAAAAGCAATACTCTCAATATTTAATCATACAATAGCAATAATGAAACATTACTTCAAAACAAATGTGGCAACATGTAGGATGACATAAAACGCATGGTGTAACTTCTGGAGCATCAACATATGTTCTGGTAAAGATATCTGAGCCTTTTTTCCTTACTTTTTTTGACAATAGGTTATATGAAAGGAGTGGACTAACAGCATTGACTACAACTAGAGAGAAACCTGTGGGCAAACTCCTTCCTAAGCACCTCATCTCTCCTGCCACTGAACCGCAGCACCAGAAAGGGTTTTATAAACCAAAACAATTCAGTGTACTTGTGGAAAACATTGAACAAGACTGGATTTGCACACTATTTTCCTGGAACAAACTTTATTGCTTAGGAATGTAATTGAAGATAAAAAGGTTAACCACACTGGTAGAGTAACTGCAATGGGTACAGGTGCCTATTAGCTTGGGATATCTTATTTTCTATCTTCTGCAGAAATCGTACATCTGTCTTCAGTGTAACTGCATTCCCATTATAGAAAGTTCACTATAGTTTAACTAACAACATAACATAGTAGGAGCTATAATAAAACCTTTGTGTTGGGGAGCCGTGCAGAAAACTTAGAAGTTCAATTTCAGATGTCACAAGACACAGCAGCTGTCAAGAAATGTTTCTATTTTTACTGCAATTCCATCTAGAAGCGTAAATACACAAAAGCCAGTCAAGCAGTCAGGCTAACTTCACTAGGACTATTCCTGTCAATAGACACCACTTTATCTGCCATTTTCTATCTAACTTTCCTATAGCACCAAATTATTTAAATATTTCATTTAGGATTTGACAAGCACAATAATCAGGATTGGCATCTGATACCCAAGCATGTTTGCCAGTCTATATTACAGCTCTTAAAACCGAGTAGTTTAAAATTCTTAGAAGGGAAGCAGACAGAAATACTAGAAAGCCGTTCGGTTTGAACCACTTATTTGCAGGATACCCATTTCTCCCAGTTGTTGCACACACCGAGTAGCATCATCACTTTACATATATTCCAGCTCAAACCAATCAGGCTATCTGCTAGATAAAATGTGCCACTTGTTCAGTGGAAGAAGTGAGGGGTAATCAGTAAAAGGAAAGAACAGAAGTTTTAAAAGCCAGCTATCTGAGCTACCTTTGCTAGGAAAAGATGCACCAAGTGTAGTGTCTCCTTAATCAATCATTTATTCAACATGTGCATGTGAGTAACCTTATTGATTCCAGTGAGACTAAGTGTTAGACCAATATCAAAGAAAATGACAGCAGGACAGAAGTCAAGAAGCATCATGCAAGGTCGGGTCAGAAAGGCCAAGACGTATAAGATAGTGGCACGCTCAGTTTAGGAAAAAATGTAATTTAGTTTTATTCTCCTAACTACAAATCTTAATATTATACAGTTTTCCATGACAAATCTCTATGTGTAACATTTTACAGTCAGGGAATGGTCCCTGCATGATTATAGTACATGAACTAAATACACAGTGATAGCAAGGATCTTATTTATACATGGCTTTTATTAGAGTTATTTATACAGTATTATAACCTATACAACTTGTATCTTGTTCTATAAATTCTAACTTACATTATATTTAGCCATTACTCTTTTTAAACAGAATTTCACATCCCTTTAAAATCATACCTAACCATTGTTAGAATCGCAGCTGTGGTCCAGAACAGGAGTTGATGGACATCACATGAGCACATATGGCAAGAAAAGAGCAATTCTGAAGAGCAGGTAATGGGGCAGGTGGAGTAAATGCATCCCCCCATCATTCTACTGCTCCAAATGCTCCATAATTTACAATTTTCAAGAGCAGAAGTGTAAGATGTCTTTATGGATTCTGCGATACAAAGCGCTTGAAAAAACTTGCTTTTCTGTCACCTCAAGATCAAGCCAGCTAAACAACAATAATGAACACAAGATATATTCAAACCAACTAAGTCCACAAAGCAACATAAGAGGTTTAAATCATTCAGAGGACCCATACCTGAGGGTCAAAGACATTTGCAAAGCTACTGATTTAGTATAAAAAAAATTATGCCTGTTAGACAAAAGCAGAGAGTGAAGCTAGGCGAGGCTACCTAGACACACCTCAGAATTTCACAGGTAAAGGTGTATTGAATGAGTGTTCTCCTCAGAGCTGTGTTTTTCATAACCTTTACTGTTCAGTACTCAAGTCGAACATCTAAACATAATGAGTCAGAAATGGCTTGTATGAAAAGAGTTAGTAGTTATAATATACAAACGAATGATACATAATCACTACAGAGTAAAGAAGAGTGTCTTTGAGGGGTGCAGTAAAAAAGGAGAAAGATTTTGCAGAAAAAATAAGTCTGACAAAATACCATAGTTTGATACTTGAAGTGCAAGTAAAGAATCCCCCATAAAGCCACAAAATACCATAATGCTCATTTAGAAAGAAAAGAAGCGTCCATTTTCATTCCAGTTCAGATGCAAAATTGCCTGCAAGCATAACACTGAACGCCTGCTCTTTCCTTCCGAACATGTTCTTGCACAAATTCCAGCTGTGAGGGTACAATCAGGCTTTTAGAGGGGCACAGGGAGAAGCAGGAATGTCTCCCCTTGCACATATGCTTTCCAGATTCATCTGTCTAACTGGCTTCTGCCTCTTGCTCAGCATGAGGATAAGCTGCGCACCAAGGCTATCTCGTGGTTAAGAAAATGTAACCTGTTATGCTCCATTATCTAAGCAGAGTTGTAAACGGTTTTCTGACCCACCCCCCCATCTCCATGCATTTTTACATATATTAGAAGTAAAACTGTTTTTTTTTTAATCTGTGATCCAACAACTGCAATATACTAGGCTGTTGTCCAGCCCACGTCAAGTGCAGTTAGTAAAAAGAACATTCACTATTAAGGTAACAAGGAAATGATTCTCAGCAATATAGTGCAGCACTACAGAACCTTCTTCACTTACATGTGCTTATTCTTAACAACACAGCAGTAATTTTTCCTCTTTGAGTGAATTCAACTTGTTCATCCATATTGATTGCTTGTTTGGTGTTGAGATATGAAAATTTCAAGGAAAAAAAAAATCACATTATTACTGATAGATCTGCTGTATCAATAATCCCATCTTCATTCTCAGACATTGTTCTGAGCCAGCAGATGGTAATAAAAATGCCCTGCATTGGCAAATCTACACATTCTTACTGCGAGCAAGCCAGTCAAGACACAAAAGGGGCGACAATCATCAGGCTTTTTGTCCCCAGAAAGTACTCAGTAAGAAAGAGATAAAGCACAAATGGGCTTTTTTCTTTACCCACCCATTCCGACATACAACAGATTCTTTTTTCCCCAATATATGTTTGCAGAACTCCATTGGGAAAGCAAAAATATAAACAGGTTGAAAATGAGAACTAACAAGTTTACATAAGATGAGTCTATGGGTGCAGATTAAATTCTTTAAGTGGGTGCAGTCTCCAGCTCTGAAAGTACCCAAACTGCTAACTGCTGAAGACCTGAGGGGTATAATACAAAGGGAAAAAAAATCATTCTGTACTTATTCTGTTACTGACTCTCCCTCTTTAACCATCTGCTACTGACCATCATTTGAGACAGGGTGCAGGATCTGATGAATTTTCAATTTGACTCAAATGCTGTACTTTGATTTTTAATATGAAAATCTCAAATCATAAAAAGCAGATAAAATGGCTTTATGCCAGCCATTATAAGACTTTTATTCTAATGGTTTAGTTTCAATCACCTCCAGTTTTGCATAGGCAGCCCAGAGAAATCGAGTCAATATACCTGTGTGCACATAACATGATTTATTGTCTTCTCACTAGAGACATCAAGTGTAACCTTAGGTTGATGCTTTATTGATTCAATATGTAAAGGATATAAAATTGGTTTCCTGCTTTTAAGACCAGTAGTCCACAAATGTACAAAATTCCTTTCCAGCCTCTGAACCGTGTATTGTGGCCACAGTGTGAGTGAGGACAAGGACTAAGATCAGGTAACTTTAACTTCGAAATCGAAGTCCCAATCAAAGCATGCAGAAATTAGTAGTTTGGGCGTAGGAATTTTACTCATTCAAAGACACTTGGGCAAAAATGGACTAAAGTCAAGCCTGCTCTCCAATACTCAGTTATCATTGTGAATATGGCATGACACGTACCTCATGCATTTACAAAATATTTCTCATTTATCTAGCTACTTGCTTCAAAATATTTCAACATTTAAAGAAATTCAGGCAGAACATCTAAACAGCAACAATCTATGCACATTAGGTCTTTCAAAGGTAGAAATTCATGGCAGAGATGAATGAAATAACTTCATCAAAAGGTAAAGTAGCAGCACATAAAGGAATAAAACCTGCCTCCAAGAAGCCATAAATCCAATCCCGATTCCTGTGTTCTCACCCCTCTTTATGTATATTTGGCTAGAAGCTAGAAAGAAATTAAAACCTATTTGTTCAGAAGGACTAGTAGCAAACCTCAATACCAGCAGAAAAAGTAGGGTAATTTATAGAGTTGAAAGAAAATGCAAACTAGGTCACTCATGGTATAAACTGAGTGCTACTAATCGCAGAAAGTAGATCATATGCTTTAAATAAATAAATAAGGCACAAGTGGACTTTTAAACCACAGGGGTGGGAAAGAGAGCCTTGCACTGTGAAATGTTACAAGTGATAAGAGCTCAAACAAGTCATCTGTGGTCATAACCAGGCAACCACTCTTCAGCCCTGCTGGTATTATTTGGTATTATTTCTTCTGAGGCACAGGCAGGAAATAACGCAAGGAAGCAAAATAAAACCCTGAAAGACATTGTAGGAAGAACAAACAAAGTAGGAAAAGAAAGTGGGCACACTGCGTAAAACACATGCACTAGTTAGCTGATAAAACACTTTTTGTTCTTATTCTAAAGTGCTAGGAACTTCCGCATGGAAACAACAAGAAAATGTGGCAACAAATACTAGAGAAATCTACAGACTACACATCGTTTTCAAGCACAGTAAGAAAAATATTTATTGTTCGTCCCTCTCTTTCAAGTCTGCTCAAGTGAATGGGCACTGAGATTCAGGTAAGTTGATATTTAACTGTGCGATAGGAGCTGCTCTTTTTCTGGGTATTTCCAGACATCACAGTTGGGTAAAATGTGCCACTCATGTGACCAGTCATTGAAAAAGGAATTACATGGAAAGCTGCTCTTTCACTGGCACAGAAGGGAGGGAACAGGGAAGATTTATCTTCCATGTTCCTATAGATATGAGAAACTACCAGGCAAAAGTGAAAGGGAAAGCTTAGCCCCATCACAGGGATCAGCTCAGTAGGCAGGAAACCGCTTTACTCCATGCCCCAGAGATCCACCAGTTCTCTACAACAGTAAAACCACTGCTAGAGCAACAGATTTTCTAAGTTAATGGCCAAGGACTAAAAAAAAAAAAGCAAGTGACTATCACATTTAGATTGAATGAGACAGTGCATGCAACAGTTTTCCAGTTGAAAGCATGGATTAGTAGAATTACAACAAAATTTGTAAGCAATTATCTTAAAAAAAATATATATCAGACCACATTTTCAGTCTCTTTAACACCACAGAAATAACAGGAAAAGAATGCTACTTGTATGTTTTTATCCTTCCTAATAAAAACGCATTTAGCTGCTTTTCAAACATTCACTGAAATTAAAATTATAAACTAAGTACAGCAAAATAAGTAACTCATGTAACTATAGGAATCAGTACAAAGGAAAAAAATAAAGCCTGAAATACTCCAAACGTTCAGTCTACATTCATTCCCAATTACCCTGCCTGGAGCAGGATGGTCATTGCAAATACGCAGGTTGTAATAAAGACCCAGGGCTTAGCATCACTAGACTCTCCCAAAGAGACCATCCTTTTCTCAATTTACAGTTACAGAAACAAAATACGTAACTATCAAAAGTCCTCATCTCATAAGATGCTGAATTCCTAGTGACTTTTAAATAAACTACTAAGGGAATTCAGCTTTCTTTACTAATGAGACAGAAGAGGTTGCTTAAGGTCACAACCTCAGCGTTGAAATTCTGGAAATCCTGGTTTCCAGTCCTATGCTTGTACACAAAAGCTCAGCTTTTACAACATAGGCAAATACTTTTATCACATGGAAGAACAAAAAAAGCAAGTTCAGTGTTCAGACAAATTGTATCGAGCTGATAAATAAATCAATTTTGAGGGTTTTAGCTGCTTTATCAATAGCACTCTTACAGATGAAGAACTTGCTAACAAGAAGCTTTGATCGCTGACTATACAATTTCAACTATTTTTTTTCTTTCTTTCTCCGAGAGTGTGCCAGATTATGCTTACTGGTATAAAAACGGCATAAATTCACTTCCTCTGGATTTACACTGGTATAGCTAAAAATCTGTTTCTTAAGTCAATAAAACAAGTTTAATGAAAAATAAAATTTAAAAGTTACAATAAAAAGAAATGATTTTCACATAAAAATTTGATGATACACGTCAAAGTACCACAACTGCGTGTACAGACAGAAAAGCAGTATTATTCTGAAATCAGAGGGACTAACTAGGATAATATTTTATCAAAGGCAAGTTAGTATATTGAAATTTATCCCTCTTATAAAGCTAGAAATCTCAAAATTACTTTTTACTGGAAACTTTTCCTAGTCCCAGCTGAGCGATGACACATCCTGTGGCCACAGCCTTCAGTACCCTGTGCAGCCTCCCCCACGCACCCTCTTCTCTGCGCTGCAGGAGCTCCAGCCTCGCTTCCGATGGTTCAGCCCCTCTGTCCTCCCCTGAGCTCTATCGCAGGTGCCCCTGTCCTGAGCCCCGGCTTCTAGATGGGCCTTGGACCGCTGTTGAAGCCTCATCTCCAGTCCTGCCTCCAGCCCCACCTTCTGCTGCTCCCGCCTGGACGGGTCCTGAGACACCAACCCCCTGCCTTTCCTGGCACTGTCCGGGGAACTCGTTATCACCACCCCGCTCGGGAGATGCTGCAAGGCCGGGGCCTCCCGGGTGCCCTTGGCTTCTGGCTCCCCCTCCCTTGTGAAGCAGCCCTGCTATATCCTCCAAACATTAACATAACACAACGCCAGCGTCACTCTTTCTCAGCGGAAACCTTCTATGGATCTTAGTGTTCTTTTTGGCTGTTGTATTCTTCTGCTGTTTTTCAAGAATTCCCACTTCTTCCAGGAGTCAGATTTCCAGTATAATTCATTCTATCATCCCAACATGAAATAAAAACACATCTTCATTTCCATCCACACTGAGACCAATTCAGATTTATTAAGGCTTCCTTGATATTCAGTGATGTCTTATAAGCACTAAATCATCGTGAAAGCTACATAAGCAAGAGCCTGCGATCCTAAAAAAATCCCAAAACCCAATCAAACAAGAAGTCCTCTGAGAAGTATACATCTCCTATAACGCACAAAGCTTTCTGGAGTTCCCCAGAACGAGCATTGTGCACCTACTGCTCCTCCTCTTCTCTTCGGGTGATCAATCACATCTGGCAACAAGAAGAAATGGAAACACATTCTCATCTCTGGGCTTCTGGGATGGCTAGAAAACCCACAGAGCCCCTCCTCTCATGCAAAAGAAAAACAACAACGAGCATGAGCTTCGGCTTCACAAGCTTTTAGGATCCTCACCCTTTAAGTCCTGGCCTTAATTTGTCCTTGGACTCCTTACATGCTATCGCTATATAATATGCCCCATAACCCGCAAGAGACAAGAACTATTGCCTACATTTGAACACAAAACACAGGCATATCTATATTTTTTAAGCATTCAACAGCATATTAAAGAAATGAAGTTCTGGAATGCTTTCAAACCTTCACTGCAAGGAATCAGAATTAGTTCCTGATGTATCACAGATCTTAGCAGCTATTTTAAACTATACTTTCATTACACCGGAATCAGTTGCAAGTGCTCAAAAGCTTTCTAAGCATTGGATGCTTTTTTGAAAATTGCTAATAGATTTTGTGCTTTGTGGTATAATTAACACAGGATACAAAATGGCCAAAATATCAGAGAGCCAGATGTATTTTAAGTAGTTCAGAAAGCAGCCCAGCAAAGCTGTTGATCCATCAGAAGATCAAACTGATGCTGAAAGCATCCTTCAGTTTACACAATTGTAAATCGAAGGCACAAGCCATACAACAAATGCAATCTAGATAGTAGATAATGACTCTGATTTGGAGTGAAAGGGCATTGATAACTCTGCACTAGATGAAAGTTAGAGATCTTGGAAAATGTACCTAGAAAGGGGTCAAAGGAAATTTGACATTTAGCAGCCTTAGTTCTAACATGATCCACCGTAACTAAACTCACACTGAAAACAGGAAACTCTCGCAAATTAACATACCAAACAGAAATCTTGTCTTTACTAATTTTTCCCCACACCAAACAATCAAGTTTACATAACTCAGAAGAAAGCCATTCAAAGAGATTCTGGAGCTTAACGAATGGCAAAAAGAGGGGGCTGTTCAAATTGTAATCTGTTTGACCATGCAAACTGTATTGAATCTGATAATGTTCATGAGAGTTCTACTGAGGGACTTGCATCCTGTATGAATTACACCCAAGGCTCTTAAATTCATTTGAATGCATTAATTCCTAGCCTAAATCACAGAAAAGTAATATACTGTTATTTTATTTTCAAATGTATACTATAGAACAATGCACAAACAGAAGAGTAGTTCATTTATATAATGTAGTTTCATTAAAAATAAAATCACCTGAGTCTCTGTGTGTTGATTTTTGAGTTGCAAACATTCATATTTCCCATGTGTAGGAAAGGGATAATTTTATACTTAGGTGTATTCAAGGCTTTGAACTTGATATACATGTAATACAAGAGAAAGAAAATAAAAATATAATGAAAGATTCTCTATTTCGTGTGTTAGAAGACAATATGTTTTCCTCATTAAACCCTCAGATATAAGTTCCATAAACCATGAAATTACCTTTGAGCCCTTACTGAAATAACCAGTTCACAAATAAATGATCCATGCAGGAAGAAAAGTGAAGATTAAAATAATAAGAGAAAGTTGTATTTTTATATCAACAGCCAAAAAAAAAAATCCCGAAGAACAATTACTAGTATAGACTTATGCAACAGAGATTCTACTTGAACAGGTAGTCCCAAACGACTTAATCAGCCACATTCTGAGACAGCCATTAGTCATATTTTCCAATACTATGAGGAATTAACTCTCACAAGAAATTAAGACCAATTTGGCCAAGGGAAACGTTTGCACAGCTTTTATTGCATCGGAATTCCACCAACAGACATGTTTTCCCATCCTGTTGCAGAATCAGTACCTAAACAATTAAACATCTCTCTTTGAGTTAACCCGTCATTCTGCCCCCACGAGCATCCCCACCATGGTCCAGTTCTGTTCTGCTCTGGAAATCAAGAAGTCAGGAGGAGAGTTACAAAGCAAATTTCCCAATGAGTACAAGCCCACGAGCAGTTAGCACCGTTAAAACTGATCTTACCAAACCCAGGCAGTTTTGATTAGCTGGGAAAGTGCCAGCCAGCGGGATATAGTGTTTTCCATCCCAGCTCACCAGTAAAGCTATAGAAAACTGAGAACAGACTGCCATTTACTCAATGTGCTATACTCTGGTTAAATAGGGGTTTAGTGGTTTTCATCCTTTTTTCTTACAGGATCTTTCAAAGTATTTTGCCAGGGTCATGAAAGAAAGCGGATTTATTTTAGAGATATGGAAACTCAGGAACAGAAAGATGAAATTGCCGCATTGCATTCGCTTGGTTTTCAAGGGACAAACTGCATCCTCTTTGAGGACAGCAACACAAACATGAAGCCCATGCCCTAAATATCTTCAAATCTAAATTTTAAAAGAAATACAGGCAAAAGTAAGAAAATGTTTAGCATATGAACACATAAACGGAGAGACCTCTTCATAGTGTGATACAGAAAGAGGGAGCGAAGCTACCAAGGTGGAATAGCGTAACAAGGGATGGAGAACACAAAGGCAGGAGCTCAGTGCCAGCCGGCACAAGGCACAAAACCCTGGAAGCGAATGGAAAAGAGGCCGATTGCATCACTGGTGACAGAGCATCACTGGTGACAGAGCATCACTGGTGACAGAGCATCACTGGTGACAGAGCCGGTGCTGCTTCTCCGTCCCTGCTGCGCCAGCCCAGCCCCTGGCCGACCCCTCGGCTCAGCTGCCTTCCCCAGCCGCTGTGCTGGGCAGGGAGTGCTCCCCGGGGAGCCTGCAGCTCCGGCACCCGGAGCATTACAGAACTCATTATGCTGCGCTCAATTAAAACACGGGGCTGCAAGCATAATTGCCTCTATTTTTTAGAGCTGCAGGGTATCATCCACACAAAACAATGGTGATTCGTCAGGTAATCCAGTGCCAAAGCTTTTAAGTCAAAACCAGCACTATTTACCTACCCTACAATAGTTACAACCCTTGAGCAAGACTGGATTGCTACTTCTGCTTGGAAGTTGTTAAAAAACAAACACACACACACACACACACCACAGCAAACAAACAAAACCAAACCAGGGAATTACACACTGAAAATCCAACAGACTGCACTAATTCCATTGGCACTCTGAGAATTTAACGTCTAACTTCTTCTGTATTCACCATGCAGTCAGCCTACTGCCGTTCTCCTAAAGTGCAGTAGCAAATATAAATCACATATTCTGGACTTAAAATACTGAAAGTAAAGAAGCTTCCAATTCTTTATTTCGTTTGTAAGTGTTTGATAGAAAGGCAAACTAGTACTCCTGAAAATTTAATTAATGAAAATTATACTGGCTCCTATTTCTTTTCAGTAACACTGAAAGTTTAGATACCTAATTTCAGGATGACAGGAAATTTTACGACTGAATTATAAATCCCTAAAAACAAAGGCCTATATGTTGAATACAGTGGCAAACTCTTAAACAGACTGGTGCTATTAGATGCGCTTTAATACATCTGCCTTTTAAACTTTGCACAGATACTTCCAATAAAAGCAGCTACAAGCTATCTCCAGTCTTAAAGACAGAAATCCAAGTTAGCACATATTAGCAGCCTGCAGTGGGCAAATGTTCAAACACATTACAGTTTTAATATAATTATAATTGTTGAACATGTTCAACCAATTAACCACAAATATTCTGTTTATCTGACATGCTGCCAAAAATTGTGAGCTGCAGTCAAAATAACATGATACTGTAGTTCTTCTGCAAAGAATAGCACTAAATCACAAGAAAAAGCATATGGAAAAAGCCAAAGCAAATATCTTATCTGATATTTTATAAATCGTCAAATACCATATTTTTAAAGTTTTACTCTTACAGATATAAGCTGCCACATATATTTATTTGATAAATTCACATGTTAAAAGTTCATGTCATCTACTAAAACAAGGGCTCCAGAATAACTTTCTGTGTATGTTTCTTTTTTGTCCAGCCCTCAGACATCAAAATTCCACAAAGCACAAACATAACGCAAATAACTAAGAAACACCAGTTAGAAGCTGCCATGCCTTTAGCATTAAGAGCAAAAATTTTGTTCCCTGGTTTTCTGCCTGAGCTGCACAAATACAAAAATATTTTAAACAACCAAATGAGCTCTATCTTATAAGGAAAAAAATAAACTACTACAATTTGTTTTTAAGAAAGAATTATTAAAAACCCTGTTGTACAACTCCTATTCAGACAATCTGCAACGCTGCAAAAGCACTTTTTTCAACGGTGCCCCCTAAATAATTAAGCTGTTCCTTTTACCATACTTCCTATATTACAGAAGTCATTTTCCTACAACAAATCAATAACTCATTCCTTATGTCAGTCATTTTTCTCCATTTAACTGAATGGACTTAAGTCCAGCACTGAAAGTTAGATTACCTTTGAATTATGAGTGTGATTTAAAATTCAAACTACTACACTAAGGAGCTTTTTAGAGTGACCACTCTATAGCCTCTTCATATAGACAATCCCTTACAGACCTTCCCGACAGATTTAGAGCAGAACAGCAACTCTGAATCAGTTAAAAATGTGAACACTAACAGGAAATGGCCGTCATAGACCAGAGTGAACTTTCCTTTATTTACAGAATTAAAAAGCCAAACAACCTGCAACACTTCCAATCACATCCCTAATACGCTCCATTCTTTCTGGTTAAGTAATAATCACATCTGATGGAATAATTTAACCAAACAGTTCAAGCAGCTTCAAGCCACCTTCTTTTTGCAGATATTATCAATTAAAAATTCAGTCCCACTATTAAAATATTTGAAAACTCCACTTATTTCTTAAATAACTGAATAAGAAGTAAGAGTAAAGACAATTAAATACTAAAACGTCAATTTATCCACATTTCAATGAGTATATAATAGAATATCTTCATATCAGCATGTAGTTTAGTTACAGGTTAAGGGGAACACTGATAGATTTTACATAAATTAAGAACATAAAGTGTGTTCTTACTAGAAATAAATCACTGACAAGAGAGTCACCGATATAGGCAAGAAAAAAGATAATACATGGAAAATACCCTAATAAAAATGTTCATACTTTGTACAAATTGTAATAAATTTGATAATACTAAGAAAAAAAAATCCTAGAGGCAATCTTCAAACAGCACAAGCCTGGGAATCTTTTATCAATTTAATTAACTGTCCTTTCTCTAAAGAATAAAACAATTCAATTCATCCTTCTGTGTGAAAGGTATGGATTTGGTCACATTGCTTCATCATCTGCTAGCTGTCTATTAATCTAAAGCACAAGTCATTGTGACCCTTGTATTCTCCAGAAGTAATAACCATCATTTCACAACCTCAGCTCTGCTCCATTTTAAGCTTTCCATAAAAAAACCCAACTTTGTAGCTGGTTTCCTACCTCTGCTGTTTCACACCAGTAGCAGATGCAGCTGGACACCACCCATTGCCCCGCACTGCCCAGAGCTGTCAACGGCGAACAGTTTTGGTTTGAAACAGCTGATGGCTTTTATTTTTACTCAGCTTTATTCAATTGTTAGGTTTGAGTTCCCACTCCCTCCCCTGAAACCAACAACATATACAAGCACTTTGTGCCAAGATCTCTGATTTGGGGTTATGTACAGCCAGTCGAATCAGAATTATTTTTCACGTTAGCACACCCTTACAATCAATCACTGATTTCTAAGATGATGTAACTGTAAGAACTGCAAAAAGGTATCTTTTTTTAAAATGTGGAAATTCTCATTTTTCAGCCTTAGCATCATCCCACCAGACTCTGAACCTCAGCATTACCTGAAGCAATTAGAAGAAACCAAAGTGGCCAAGTAGTGTTAGGTAACGCTTTATCTTCAGCGTTCTGGAAGCTCAGCAAGACTTCCACTCAAAGCTGCTCTCCACTCCATTTCGGCTCAGCACCCTGAATCTGCTCTCTACCAGCTGCTGATGTTCCTTGTATTGAACCGAGAATGTGTGAGAAAAGCAAAACTTCCCACTGTGCGTTAGCTTCGCATGAGAGCACTTGATCCTAAAACGTGATACACTTTGAGTGCATTTTTGTAAATATTTTTTCATTTCAGGTAAATGTGGCAGAGGGGGGCAATCAATAGATTAAGTACTAATTACAATTATTACAACAATTAATTAAAAGGAAAATGAATACATTGTACAGTTTTGCTAACATAACACTATTTACAGTAATGTTATACTGAAGGGACCATGTATTATTTTCTGATTGTTTACCAGCAAACTGCTTAACTTGGATTTTTTTTTTTTATTTTATATTTTTTTAAAATGTAGGGAAGTAGAAAGGAAAACAGCATGACAAGTTGGAATGAACCAGTTAATTTTGTTCTAATTTCTTTTTTTTATGGGGAAATCCTTGTTACAAAACTCATGCACTTGTACTGATATCTTAAATCGATCAACTTACGAAAAGCTAAGATTAAACAAAATTTTAACCATTATTGGCTGAATTATAAACAAGTTATAGGGCCCATTCTTTATGTATCAGGACTATAATTCTTCTGCATGTAGAGTTTTCATAAGATCAAAATATTATTTAGCTTTAAATCAAAAGATCTCTTAGTTTAGTTTAGCTTAACAATACTAGAAAGTAAAATTCCTCATCTGGGGCTGTAATATTTGCTGAAAAAAACCTACTTCAAAACATTAATCAAATTTTTCGCCTACTGGGCAGCCATATGGTAAAGCAGCATGTGAATCTCACAAACTTGCTGATCTTCTGTAACTGGGTGCTATTAATTACGCTTGCTGCATCCATCTCTTAGATTTTCGCTTTGTGAAAAAAGTATTTATTGCAACAGCTTTTACAAAACAAGGGAATGAAAATCACAATTGATTAATGAGCTGAATGGAAATATTTCCGTTAGCAGGTTTTTAAAATGAATAAGGATTAATACCATGGGTAAAAATGAGCCCTACTTTTGTTTCCCCCCCACTTTTTGTTTGGGGGGTGGGTGCATTAGCAGGAGGAAGGGTCTAATATGAATTATTCACTGTGCTGGCTTTCGATGATAAACAATAGGGTTTAAACTAAGTAGTTTAATACTATAAAGGCTGAGGACTTAACATGTTTTACTGCTAAATTCATTTCTATGAAATGGAATTGTTACGCAACAGAAAATCATATTTGGTTTGGTTTTCGGGTTTGTTTTTATTTTTCAAATATAACTAAGCGTTTTCATGAAATCCAGAGGAGCAAACAATTCAGAATGATAGTCTCCGTTTTGTCTTTAATTCCTCAGGCCACAGCACTGAGGCTGTTTTGGGATCTCAGCCATAAATCTAGTTAATCATAAATTATAGCTAGAATATAATCCTTGACTCTACAGCCTCGCGTGCCAGGGAAACGGACTCTCAGGAATTATGAAAAGAAGATTGTAGGGGTTTGCTGGAAAGGCTAGCAAATAAGTTAAAACTGTGTTAGCTCACATACAAAAATCCCAGCCTGGGGATGCGATACAATTAGCCACTGTACAGCTCCAGAGCAGGAGTCATGGCACACCTGTGAACATTTGCCATATCGTACCTTCAAGGTAGAAAGGATTATTTTTCTTGCTCTAATCTTCACATTAGTCTCCTCCTAGAAAAAGGTGAGGATTAGTTCTTGAGAAGGACCGATGATGCTATCAAAAACATCAAAACCAGACTGACTCCTTGTTTTCACCTGGTCAGACAGACTGAAAAAATAAAGCAGCTCTAACCCACAATTTTATGCATATGCAGTTCATCTCTTCAGACTCAAGAAAATGAACAACTAGAAAGTGAAATACCAAGAATATTCAAATACTTTAAAGAAATAATTATTATTCTGAGCAGTTTCCCCTCAAATAACTATACTGGCATCTAACTACAGGTGGAACAAAGGGAAACCAGTCTCTTGCATATAGATCTAGGACTTGCTAGAGTTGCGATTTATTTAAAAGGAGCCACTCAAATACAGCAACTTCACATGGAAGGAAACAAATAAACCTTTGCAATAAGATAGATTGCTGAATGATTAAAACTATTACATATTTCACAAACTCTCAAAATACAATACTCAGATATGCAAAGGAGTCACCTTCTTGCACTTTGGTGTAAATTCCTCTGCCTCCCTAAAGTCTTTATGCTTCTTAGCTTACAGAAATTTAAGCAGATAATAATCAAAATGGTAAAATATTTAATTACCAGCTACTTCAAATTACATGGCCACCCACCAGATGACATTTCATTCATCCTAATGTTTATATCTATATGTATAAAGAACGAACAGGAGGGAGAAAAAAAAAAATCAGATACTTTCAAATGCTAAAACAGCAAGAGAAGTTTTGCATTAAAACCAGAATTTAAATTGAAGGAAACTGTATTTTTAAAAACGCAAACATACATATGCTACTCTGAGCATGATACTTGTTCTAGAATAGAAACTGCAGAAATTATGGCAGTTTCCTATTACTCCTTTTTTCCCCCCTCTGTCATCCAGATTAACAAAAATTACTATCTTTATAAGCAATGAACAATAATAAGATAATTCTTGTGATTAAAAAGCTTGCAAGCTCTACACCTTTAGAAGGAAAAAGCATTTTAAGAATTAGTATGAAACCTTTTATCAAGTTTTAATTAGTGACCCAATATGTATGCCGTAACTTTTCATCACCTCTTGGGTGATCTCTACACCTCTCCCGCATACATTGACTGTCTGCTTAAAAGTTTAAAGAGCTAACAAAATGTTTTAACGAGATACAAATCTCAGAGATCATTAATCAATATGTTCAATGTTATTTGTGATAATTCATCGTGACATGATATTAATGGGTTACTGTACCCTTCAGAGGTGAGATTAATGCAAATGAGCAGCCACAATTAACTTTACTGCTCCCAACTCACGGGAATGGACAGATGATTATAAATGACAACTATATGTCAATTACAATATCCAATAAAGTGAAGCTTAGAGGGCAATCTATCTGCTTTTATAGTTCTTGCTTGACATAGCTGAATTTAGCTCAACCCACTGTTGTCACAGTGTAACCACTGCTTTGAAGGAGGGGTCAAATTTTTAATTTTCTATTTCTTCAGAAGGAATTCAAATCGTGCATCTAAATGCACTGTCTGAAGAAGGAAAGCTGCAGGAAACCAAGAACAGATGTTGCTTTCTTCATCAGCTGAAGAAAATTGTATCTGTTCTCAAATTGCAGCAGCAATGCCACAAAGAAAATAATCTGTCCTGCTGTGTAATACATTTATTCAATTAAAAAAAGACCCAACATATTAATACAGCAATCGGAAGGAATTTACGTTTGCAAAACTGCTTTGTCACGCATAGGATACTAAGTCCACCCAGGTTAAAGTTGTACACTGGTATGTGCATTTTTGCATACATACACATACTTGTATCACCACCTCTTAGGCATCAATGCTTCTGTAGCAAAGAGATAAGACTTCACCAGAGGAGAAAAAAAATTATAGTGACACAGAGATAGAAGTGAAATACTTCAGATGTTCACAAGCCCAACAGCTGGCCAGATTGAGGAAATTCTGAAAACACGACAGGTACAAAATCATAAGTTACCTCTGTAAATTATATATTTACAAAAACTGGGGAAATCAGCTCTGACAACATGCCCAGATTCTAGGCTTACTGCCCTCCACCAGAGAAAAATAAAAAATTTCTGTGATGGCAACAAGAGAAACAGTGGTCAAAGCATTGTGTGAAATCATACAGAGAAACACCATAAAACAGATATTTCCCATAATTTTCACAACTTTTCTTTGCAGCATCTTTCCTATGTCTTACGGCCAACTAGCCACCGCAATGCCCTTGGACAACTCTGCTGCACAGGGCTCAGAGATGTCTGTCCCCTTCAGCTGGGGCTGGGCCTCAGTGCAGTAACAAATATAACTGTTTCATTTCACGTTTCCTCATTAAACTCAATCGAAGGGCCACCTGAAAGTCTGACTCTAGCTCTTCAGCACATACTCAGTGTCTATAAACCAAATACATATGATTTCCAGAATCAGTTAAACCTGCAAGGTGTTTTGGGATAAATCAAAATTAAGGCAACAATGGAACAACTTATCCCAGCTGAGCAAGCTCCCCATTTTCTTTCAGAAAAGTAACTTACAGGAAGCCTCAAGCTTTCTATTTCACTTCCTGAACATAAAGCATTTATGTTAAATCTATATTAGCTATAGTTAAAAGAAAAATATTGAACAGTTATTTGTGATTTATTTTTTGAATTATCCTCTCTTTCCTTATATACTCATCTGAAAAGAAGTGCCAGCTTTTGTGGCTTCTGCTTTAAGCAGCACCTAATTCTGCAATGCAAGTCGCACACAGACCTACTGAAATCAAGGAAAAAGCGTGGATGGGCAGGGAAGTACCTCAAACGTGCATCGGTGGCTCCACTTGGAAACTGTTCAATAAAAGGCTGTGGGAATTTTGGCTAAGTAATCTTTTAGGCTCCATTCAGCAGGTTATATTAGCAAATCACTAAATTTTCATCATGCAAGTAGTGAGACCATGGGAGTATGTTCCTATCTCAATACTTCGCCGAAGAACCGCAGGAGAGTTTCTGATTTTCTTTAAAGCAATGTTTTCCAAAGCATGTCTCTTCCCCCGCCTCATTTTGTTTAATCTAATCATCAAGAAAAATGGTTTTCAACTGAATAAAACTGCTGACACTGTTATCATCATTTTCAACGGGGGAAAATAGGAGAAACTCTACAGCTTCCAATATGGATGATAATATACATTTTGTGACAATATTTTGTCAAAATCGTGACACATTCTGAAAAATGTGCTTTTGAAAAGAAACCGTTTCCATCCTGACCTCTAAAAAAGCTGAAGTCTATAACTAACCCTTAAAATAATTTTATGATAATTAGCCTCAGAGCTAATATTTTAACTAAAAGCAATATGCCCTATACATACTCAGCAATCCCAAACTCATCAGCAGAAATAAAGGGTATTCTGTAAAAATAACACACTACTTTGAGCACAGACAAATACCAGATAAATTCGTAAAAGATGATAACTCCATTTTGGATTTTTTTGGTTTTAACTAATTAATCAAGAAATTTGAGTTGGTTAAATAAAACCTCTTCCGATGCCTCCTATTTAATTGCAGTTTGGCACCAACAACTATATATCAAAATTATAGTATGTCCCTTGACAGGAAGCTCCTTGCTTCCACACACAGTTATGGCTCTCTGCAGAGTAACCAAGAACTGCTGACAACCTTGAACACCGCTACAACAATATTACTATACTTGGCAGAGAAGTACCCTTGCGGCAAGAGAAAAGCTGTAATTTTGACTGTCACTTTACATTACACTAGATATTATTTCACTGTATACACACACACACACACTCACAAACTCTTAATAGACTACAGTTTTCTCACTGCCCAGCTCTTGTATTATAAATGACAATATAATAGTGTTGACCTAGCGGTAGGATCGCTAATAAAGCTACCATTTAATATCACTGACAATTTTCTTTTAAAATACAGCCATCATAAATTGTCTTGTCCTAGTCATCTCAAACTGTGTAAGTAGCTTAAAGTTATTTCATCTATCTTACTATTAATTTCAAAAAGAAAATATGTGAAAACAAAGGGGAATTATAATTCAGTTGGATTTTGGTAATATGCTCTTAAATGTTTGAATAATTGCTGGTATCATAAACATTAACACCTTCACCCACAAGCTGCTGCAGCAAAAAAGCTATTAGCACAGTAAAAAAGAAAAATCCTCTTTCTAGATTTCCAACAATAACATAAATACAAAGGTAACAGTAAGCAATAAATAACTGGGAGTCAGAAGTATAACCAACTTGCAGACTTCCTCTCTGGGCCCTACAAAAATTAGCATGAAAGCATTTAATTGAACAATTTTAATCTTGAGCACATAAGCACATGGGGCAGAGCCCTTGCTTTAAAATTTTAAGAGGTAAAAAATGTTCTACACTGAAGATGAGTATCTGTGACGTAATGAAAATGATACTAGGTGCTTTTAAATCAGATCAAATTCTAGGACTCTACAATAGTTTACACCAAACTTTACCTCTTTACTTTTTATTTTATATGCCACATATATTCAATACATAGACTACCTACTGATCTCCAAAAAAAAATTGCATGTATATATTCAGAATTTGCACAGTGGCATTTAACAAAAGAATCTCAGTGAAATATGGACACAATGAGTTACTATAGGTAAACATAACTTGCTAGAAATCAAGTTACATGTTTAGGAACACTCTGATATCTATTCACTATACTGCTTTTGTTAAAAGTAAAGCAATATTTAATTAAGCAAACTGGATTTAAATAGAGCCAAAAGCACTTGGAAACAGTAATTCGAAAAAAGCATCATTCTGATTTTACTGTTGTTCAGGCATAATTTGCTTCTACCCTGGTGTTACTGATCCAGTGTTTTAAATGCATTTAGAAAGACACCATCTCACTGGCATTGTTTAGATAAGGAAGCATCACTGAACCTTTTTGCCCTTCTCCAGTAAAACGTATCAAAAATTTCAGTACTGTCTGCTGACCGCACCACATTTAACAAGATTCACAAATGAACCCAGAGTAAGTTTCCCACTGTGACACATTAATAATAAGTTCCTTATCCCATCTATCCCAAGCCATGAATATGTAATGTTATAAAATGAGTCCTTTTCACACAACAGAACCTCAGACGTGAATAAATAAAAACTATCCATCACAGGCCTGTGAAAAATTAATGAGAGTTCTGAGACATAAGAAAAAATTGGTTACTGAGATGATAAGGTCCAGTATGTAAAAACTATGTTCCTCACCAGCTGTAAATTTTATTTTTAAACTTTACAAAGAGAGTTAAAAAAATAATCTTCCTATAGCACATTTACCATAAGAAAAAGGGGAAAATACTTTAATGGTGAGACATATTTCTAAGTAATCCAGACAGCATTCGGAATCACCAAGTGGATCAAACAGTGCTGTAACAGGAAGTTACATTTCCAGCTACAGCAAAGTTGTAACCTTAGATACTTAGTAACAGAATTCCTATTCCCTTTCTGTTCCCTTCAGAATGGAAATTCCTCATTAAATAAGGTACTGTATCTCCCCAAAGTTCACTTACTTGTATAAAAGAAGAATGTATAGAAATAAATTATTTTCATTCACTCAAGTGTCTCTTTGCTGTACCAGTGAATGCTTTAATCTCTCGATATGCAGTAATCTGTTTTGCAATATGAAGATAAATAAGGAAAAAAAAAAAAAAAAAGACCATGTTGATGGCTGAGGACTGGGCCGGGCCTATTCAAACTGCATCACCAAGAAATTCTGTAACTTTGCCTCCAGACCAGGAAACGAGCAGAAAAGAACCAAGAGGTACTGCCTAAGCGCTCGAAAGAGTTTCCCCAAGACAGGCAGCACTTCTTAAGCTATTCTGCCAATGGACTTCAGAAAAAACCTGTACAATCTGCAATCGATTTTGTGAAGTGCTAGCTGTTTTAATGCCTGACAGCTAAAATGAAAATTATCTGATACAAAACTAGGTTGCTTATTTTCTCCAAAATCTGTCTCTTCTCACTCAGCTCTCTCCCATTAGCAAAGTTTATATCCCACCATAATTCCTGCATCTAGAATCTGCAGGACATTATGAATTCCTCCAGATTTGGCTTCCCAAACAATTAACTGTTTCTTAATTTTGATTTAAAAAAAAAAAAGTGGTTAACTCCTCTTTGTTGGCCCTAGTGACCATTTTCTGTTGACATATCCCATTCTACCCTGGGCACGTGTGAACATGCTGCACAAACATAAGGTTTCTCCCTTCCCAGTTGGTGCTTGTGTAGGAAGTGATGAGATCGGCAAGTACAATACTGACCTTTCCGTCATTAACAGGACAGGAAACCATAATGAAAAAAGACAGTAGCAGAGCCCCCCTCTCTCTCCAGCAAACAGATTAGATTTCTCTATCAAGGAGTGGCTTCATCACATAAAAACCTGATGGAGCAGGATGTTTTATTCTTGGTTTCTCAAAAGTGGTTACGTCTGAACAGACGGTCCCCAGAGTGCTGTCAGAGGTGTCTATCTGCAAAATAAATTACCTTTTGAAGTCTACACTGAGAGTGATTGAGTGACTGTGAAGAATTATTTATTAGTCTTAAAATGCCAGTGGATACAGTTAAGGAACTATTTTTTCTACGAAACTATCATGGTCTCAAAGAAGCAAGGGAAATATGGCACAATCCCCTTAGAATAATCAGACTGCTGTTTTTGTTTGAGGGAGGAGTGGGTCACCTCCGAAAGGGCTCAGGCCCTGTTCAAAACTTATAACTTCTGGTGTGCTTTTGGTCACGTTTGTCATGAATATTTGTCTTTTCTCCATTTAATGTTACAAATGCAGTAACTCTTTCCAGGGGGCTTATCAGTAAAACAAATAAAAAAAAACCCAAATAAACACACAACAACCACAGTGCTGTGCCATTACCACAAAGCTTTTCTTACAGTGAATTAACAAAAAAAAAAAAAGGCACCCAAATCACGTCTATCACAGCCCTGCTTTTCTGTGTACTGCTTTTAGGAGAAACACCTAACACGCATTAGGTAACTCCTCATTTTAGAGTATCTGGTATTTAAATCATTCGGTTTACATTCAGAACTAAGGATTCTCCCACATTTTCAGCAAATTTTCTTATTAAGGTTTTTTTCCTCCCTTTTTTACTCCTGAAATTTCAGTCTCTCAAATACGTTCACCTGACTATCTTGTAAGACCCTGCTGCTTAAACAGGTATTAGATTTCCAACTGTGCCAATGCAGCTGAAGATTTCTTTCTTAAATACCCTTATTGCAGGCTGACCTTTCTTGACTTGATACACACATTTTGTGGGGGAAAAGCCTTTAGGTCCATAATCAGTCCAGTCACACACCCACCATACCCATATAGGCATGCATGGCAAAAGCCGGCTAAATATCTTTGACATATATTATTTCTACACCTCTAGGTCAACTTATCAACTCCAGTGAAGAAAGGCCAACTGAGGGTTGATAAATTTTCAGACATATTTTAACCCTTACAATATCCACCACCATATGTGAACAAATGGCATTGAAATATGCTTTTCATACTGAGGGAAAAAAAAAGACCCCGCTGTTGACTGTAGGGTTCTGTAAGTCACGCGGGACAGCAGCGAAGGACGAGCAGAAAGGATTTCAATGTGCTATTTCCGTCTGAAGAGCAGCAGCCCCCGCCATGCACTTCCCGTGCTGCTGCAGCATCAATGTTGCTCTATATTTTTACGCGATCTATATTTTCACTTGTTTGGCACCGCAGCGGTTGCAATTGGCAGTGCAATAGATGAGTGGGCAAAGCATGAAATTAAAATATATTCTTCCTGCATAGTGCTGACTGCGCAAAATCTCAGCCAGTAACAGCCAAAGCCCAGAATGTTTATTTTTAAACTAGGGCAATATACCATTAGTTCTCAAGTTTAATTCAATTGATTTTCAAGCAAATAACAATAAAATTAACCCACAGATAGGACAATCTTTCGGTGATGGATGAGAGCGCTGTAGCGAACGCCAAACCTCACGCAGCGAATTCTCCACCGTCAGCCAAGTCCCCCGTGGGACGGCCGGGCAGACCCGCACAACAGCGATTCTGGGGCCAAGAGGAGTTCCCTGCTTCATCACCTCAGCAAAGCCGGATTCCACGACCTTCTGAGAAAAGCCTATATATAATTTTTGCTGAATCGGCCCCTCAGTTAACAGCAGAATCCAATTTGTAATTTAGCCTTAAATGCACACTCCACAAAAAGCTATCAGCTAAGAAAAAAACCTGACATGTAGATAAAAATGCTTTTTGACATACGTAAGTAAAAGCTAATAGTATGGCATTTCTCAAATTAGCCATTTGAAGTGTGCATGTACCAAAGAAGTCTCAGAGTATAAGCATTTATTTTGGTTTCACATTTTTGGGACCAAGAAAATATTTATGAAAAGAATAATAAATAATTAATTTTATTGGCTGCAAGCTGGAATTCTTTCCTGGTTAAACTCTATGCAGTGAAATGGCATTTAAATTATATGAGAGAATTGATTCAAATGGCTTCCATTAGCAATTTGGCAGGTTCTGTGAATTGCTCCTAATCAATTTTAAATAATTCTATCCTATCTGCGAATGGAGGCATCCTCATGTTAAACATCTCCACTTTGCAGAACTGTAAATCAGTGGCTGAAATACAAATTTCTTCATATCTTCTTATACCTCATTGTGTTTAACAATGTGCCATCAGTGAAACTAACGCAGAATAAAATAACCACATGCGTCCTCAGAGAAGTGTTCTGGGCTCTAAAGGTTTTCTCTTTTATTTTACGTTAATGAATATTTCAAACTAATGTTGTTCTAGGCCATTTTACAGTACAATCGTATCTTAATTTTGCTTGAGATTTTATCAATCAAGAGTAATTAGAACCACTTGAGCTTTAAATATTCAGCAAACATGTAGCATAACCATTTGAAGCAGGTGTTGTTTGTATTATGAGAATTTTGATTGAAAATAATGAAAACTGCAAAAATGTCAGCAGACATTCAGAATTTTCTGGTTGTTGCCTGTGGTTGTTGTTTAGAGCAGATATCTACAATTTCAGACCAAACTTTTTTCCTGCAAAATCTTCATACAGCACAAGAGAACAAATTCTTCTTGTGACAATCTAACATCTCCTTGAAGAAGCACAAAGGACACACTGTTATGGTGAGCATTACTAGACAAAGAAATTAAACCACATCAGTTTCCATTAATCTAGGCACATTGTTCAAATAAACCTGTAAACAGATTTATTAAAATATTAAGTGTGAAATATATTAAATTGGCAACAAAATCTAACCTATCATTTCAATATGATTTTTCAGATTGACTTCACATGACATGCAAAGAAGTGTGGCTGGTTTAGATGCTGCAAAATTATGAAATGTGAACTCAATAACATAGTTTGAGAGGGCCACGATCCTTATTGGTTTGATATACCTGGCAAACTAGGTACTCACATGTGAGTTAAGTACACGTGTGTGTCTGTCTCTCTTGGAACAAAACCTCAAAAAAACTTGCCCTGGTGGTTTCAATGATTCTGGTATTCAGAAAGCTTTTTAAATACAAGAAATAATTAACACATTCATGATAGCAAGAACATTATAAGGAAAAAGCTAATGAAATAAAATTAAATCAGTTTAGAAAGCATTGTTTAAATGCAGTTCCTTAAAATCATGTTCCTCAAAATGGAAAAACATATAATAAACTGTCTTAAAACAGTGAAAAAGCAGATTCAAGAAACAGACAAGGAATCCACATTTTGTGGGCTCAGGAGAGATAACATGAAGTGCTTTTTGAAGATGAAGAAAACAGTTCTTTAACAGACTGCAACTACTAAACTAAACCAAAGAATCACTTTACCAAAGCAGCAAACATAGTGACAAGGAAGTGCTTCCAAAAGACCACAAAGCCAAGTGCTGTAGTACATAACACCATCCCACACGCTTCCACTGCACAATCCTGAACATTAAAGCGAGGCTTGCAAGAATCAGAAAAGTTAGCACGAGTCATTGCACAGGACACTTATTCATACTCTGCCACCTCCCTCTCAGACTTTCCAAAACAAAACTGAGGATGAACAGGCAGATAGAGCTATACAGACGAACAGCTGACATTTAATAATGCTGAATTCTGCCATGTTCCGCTTTGAACTGAATACACAATCCGGTCACCAAAGAGATGTTACTGTGTACTGAGGCTTAGGAATGGGTATTATACGCCTGTAATGCTCAAATTCCACAGCACCAACACAAGAAAACTTGATGGCTTCCTTGATACCACAACTGTGTGTGCCCTTGAAAGTCCGCGGCTGAAAAGATACAGCAGATACAGCAGCCACAAGTCTGGAGATGGAAGGGGCTATAGGTAGACAGGGCTATCTCCTCTGAGGACTAAACAATGCCACCCCTAATGTACAGCTAAACCCAAGTTAAAATCAGAAAGTAGGTATTACTGTGCTGTAACATTTTAATGAGCTAATCTCATCACCAAATCACACTTAAAATACTCAAGAAACAGGGGATCTGTGCTCATTTCTCTCCTCTGTCCAAGGGGGCTAATAGGCTCTTCACAACACACAGGAATCTATGCAAGCCACTCAGCTATAGGTTAGTCTGCATGTGGTTATACTCCAGCCCTCTTGCTGAAATTTAGCTAATGTAGGGAGAGAAAAAGAAATTTTTTTTTTTTTAAATGCTGTGAGATAGTACCCACCAAGCAGCTTACAAACCTACTTTGCTCTGACCATGTAACGAGCAGCAACAACAGTTCTCAGTTTCTCTCAGGGCTTGAGCTGTCCAGGACACAGTGTCCACCCCTGTTGGCAGAGTTCACACAGCACTTACAAGCGGATGCTGCTACCACATGTGCCACTGCTGGTGTCCCAATGAAAGCTGGAGAGTCTGCAGCTTTACTGCTCAACACAAGTCCTGAAAAGTCCTCTTTGGCACCACAAGTGTTTCTAGATTTCACTTAAACCAGACAGCACATAAAACAGTCTAGACACTTACTATAAAGAAGAGATTATTATCACTGCTCCCCCTGATCCAACTCAAAAAAAAAAATAAATTCTTCATTCTTTGAGTTTGCATAGCCATATTCCTGAGCTAGCTTTAACCTAGTTTTCACATCAGTAACTAGAGTCTCAGCACAGCAAAGCAATCTAGCTATCCAGTCTTTCAAAGGTTCCATGCAAGTTTTGCACCCTCCACTGGACCCACACTGCGAGGCACACATGGCATAAGCCCCTCTTGAATTCAGTTTAAATTAGCTGGAGAACGTATGAGTATCCGAGCTCCCACTTTGTATCATGAACAGAGCTTAAGAGAAGCTCAGTGATGGAATTTGCAGACCCATGAAAACCACCACCTGCTGCTGTGTTGAAGCCACATGCAGGTTTGGTTTATCTTTTAAAATATTCCATCCCTGAAATTCCCCTCTCATCTTTTCACAATTCAAACATCAATGCTACTGGACACATACTGATTGTACCAAGTCTTATATGAATCCACAGCTATCACCTACTCTCAAAAATCTCTTTATCTGACAGCAGGGATGATACTGTATCATCTTACTGTAAATTAAGATGACAGTTTCTTAGCATAGCGTGAATATACAAGACAAAAGTACTTATAATAAGAAATGTAAGTTTAATCCAGATTCAATTATATTGAACAGAATATTTACATAAAACTGCAGTGCAATTTCAAAGACATTCATATTCTCGATATAGTAAAATAATTTTAATACCAAGGATGTCTTGATCACATCAGCAGGTGCCAACTTTAAAATATATCTTTCTTTCCATGATGAAAGCAAAGGTGCTGAAAAAAGATTGCCTCTCTCTTGCTTTCCTTGTGGAATCTACTTAAATCATTACCTAGCCAAAACAGAAGTGGAAAATGCTTTCTGATGTGAGAAACTCAATATCAAATTTTGTCTTGCAAAAGACTTTAGTGGTATGTTAACTACTTCAAAACAGAGGTCTATGGAGAAAAGTATTAATATAATCTACAGAGGAAACAATTAACACAGCCTTAATGCTAAACAATCCTTGAACTCAGCATATTTGGACAAGACTACTTATCAGAAAATTACTGTTATTATTTCTGTTGGTTGCTAAACAAAGTAATACAGTAATATTTACCACAACAGTATTATGCAATGATCCAGTTTTAATGCACACCAGCATTCAAGAAATTAGATATAGCAAAAATCTCTCATGACTACTTAAATTTTAATCACTTTTTTATTGTTATATTGCAGGAGTCAAGAGTAGAGTAAACAACGTTCTTAACCCCACTGGGCCTTAAGCAGAAATGCGAAGATGTTAGCAATTTGTGCTGTTCAGAGATGCTAAAAAAGTCTGCCGTCATTCAATACCCCCTTGTCTCATTAAAGATTCTTATACAGCTCTTTCACTGTCAGTTCAGGTACCTTAAATCCATCAATAGTATTGGGAAAAAAAATAGCTGGAATATCAAAACAACATTTCAACAAATCTTTAAACCAACTTCTAGAAAAATATTTTCTTTGAAGATTTTTCACAAACCTGTACAAAACAACAACAACAAAAACTTAAAAATTCACATTGCCTAAGCTCCCTAAAGTAGCGTAAGATTTCTATTGAGAATGAGTGCTATAGAAATAAACAGTGTTATTGGCTGGATGAGCAGGACAGCTGGTAAATTAAATCTTCTGTGTCTTCTTCAAATATATTTTATGAACAAGTTTGTATCTTATATCAGAAACAAAATCCTGGAGGTTCAGCATCAGTTTTCTGCTCTCCTTACAGCCATGTGTTTGACCAATTTCGTCCTCAAACATAAAGCCACGTACATGTGCACTGAACCTATTAATGTTTACACAACCTGCAGATTTAAGCCATGAGTCCATCTGCTCTTGAACAGCCCAACTTCGCAGTGCTGCTGCCTGCAAGGTCACTCAGCGGAACCCAAATCCAGTGCTGGACCCACTATTGCTTCTCATGGACAAGAGTTTACTTACCATTGTTACACGACATAATACCAAGAAATTCCTAAAATATCTCAGTACAAAAAGAACCCATAAACAGGCAGAAGTACGTGTAATGAAGACAGAGGACGTGGCATCCAAAGGAAGATAAGCCAGTGCCCAGGTCAACCACCACCAAGCTCGACAGCAGCGGACGTGCCTCAGAAGTGCTCTCTGGGACAAGTTACTAAAGGAGACAGCGCTAGAACATTCCTACAAGTCCTGGAATATGTTTAATACCTTATTTAGAAGGCAAAAAATATATGCAAACTTCTCTCATACTCTATCTTCATACTGTCTCCTGTTGGCAGGCTTCAGGCAACTCCCCACAGCATCTGATTTAGGGATTGTAAATCCCCTGTAACATAGAGCATTTTCCTGCCACTAACTTACATCACCCACCAGCCATCCTTGTGGCACTTTGAACAAACTGTGTAAATAAAAACTATGACAAGTTTTGGACCTTCACTACCTGTATTTTTCTATCCTGACCTCACCTATCACTGGTAATCCACTCTTCAGTTTAGAAAGCAAAGAAGAAACGGGTACAAATGCAAGACCTTTTCTGTTCTTAAAGTGTCTGATAAATATAAATACCAGCTTTACATACATGGCTTATGACATCTTATGACATTTTAAAGTGTATTTAATAGCTTAAAAAAAAGCCTCTAAATGGCTTTAGTCATTTACTGTAAATGTCCACTATAGGTCACATGCTCATCAGATGGAGTACATTTAGCATGTATTTATGGGCTTGCTGTTGCTTTTCAAAACAAAAAGATATAAATCTTAATACTCTCAGTTCTAATGTATGGATACAAGCCATTAATCACTCTGACAAACATATGTAGGCTGTAACCCTGTATTTGCTTTAAGAATAGAAAGCAGACAAATATAGCTTACAGCTTCAGGTGCATCTGTACTCTCCCCTAAACCTCATCATTTGAAATTTGGTAAAGAAGCTATGATATGTGCTCTTCTTCCTGTAAATATCATAGATCACACTAGATAGTCACCCACAGGCCACCATCTTTAAAGAACTTTTGGTTTGCTGTGATTTTTGAATAAGCCAAAGCAAACAGTGAACATTCCACCAAGAACTGTCAAATTCTTCACCCAAATTCAAGGAATCTTCATTTTTCTTCTTTATTTAACCTCACAAACAGAAAAGGACATTTAAAAGAAGAGCACATAAACACCAGTCTTAGAGGTTCCTGTTCTGTGTCTACCAAAATCACTGCCATTGATTTCAGCAATCACAAAAGAGCCATTTCATAAACTACTGCCTCATATTTTATGAGTTTGGCTTTCTTCTCTGATCCTGCTACTAGAAATATTCCTATTCTAAGAAAATGCACCAAACAGGTTTAATTTGACACATTTACATATTATTAAGTCTCCCAAATACTGAACATCCATTTTCAGACAAGAGCATCACCAAACAGTCTGCTAAAAGAACTAGTACCGCACATCTCAACTTCAAACTTCAGCAGTGGAATATAATAATATTTGATGCAGTTGATAAATTAGTTTAAAAACATTGGTAAGCAGTCAAAAGGAATTGTCTGATAAAAAGATAAAATTAAATTGCAACCACTATCTTGGTAACCTAAATAAAACAGGGTGCACCAAACCCCTCCAAATATTGACAGGTGTTATTCCTACTAGGAAAGCTCACAATATATTATCTCACCTAGGGAATTGACCAGAGAAGCCAACACTTCCTGTGTAGATCCAAGCTTAGACTAAAAACTTTAAATCCTGTTTACAGTTCTGGAAATGGGGTAAACAACAGAAACCAAAACCAATCTGATTGTGAGAGAAAGGGATGGGCAGATGTCAAACTTTTTTTTTCCCTCTTGAAGGCAAGGAAAGGAGGAGAATCAACAGAAAGAAAAACACACCTTCAAATATCAGTTCCAAGTGTTCTTTTTTTTTTTTGCCTATAGTTTTACACTCTGGCAGTATTCAGTGTGTCAGACAGGGAGGACAATGGAGAAAGCCAATAAGAAATATTTGTCAGATCAACAGATTAAAAAAGTACAGGAGATAAAGATGAGCTGTGTCAGGAAAGACTATTGAGACACAAGAAATAGCATGGAAAGACGGATCGGATGGAGACAAGAGCCAAGGCAGACAGCCATCGGTGGAGAGGAGCAGTTTGCTAGTTTGCTGTAGTGCAAGGGTAAGGTTATTTTGCCTTGAAGGCCAGATTTGAATCTGCAATGCAATATATAATGTCACTTATCTTAAGGTTTGCTGTTATGCATGAGCCTTTATGGCTCAAGCAAAACAGATGCTGAATTAAAAGAGGGGGAGATACATATACCAATTTAAGAAAAAAAAACAAAACCTAAGACACTAGGACAGGAAATAGAAAAAAATTTAGAGTACATTGGGTACAAGCATTAAGTTTTTTAAACCTGATCTATAGCTACAACTTTGAAACAAATTATGAAATTAAGGTTTCTGAAACCCATTTGCTTGGAGATGATGACACACAATACACTAAAAACCAATTTGTCTGCATTCCCGTAGAAAACATAAGCAACATCAAGATCCTTCGTACATTCAAATATGAAACCCATTTTCTCTCTTAAAACTCATAAATAGTACCATGTAGAATTCTTACTAATATTGCAATTACCCATATTGGCCTAGTTCATACGGGTACTGACAGTAAAATATTCTCCCCTGAGTCAAACCTTTCCAAAGGTATTCAATTAAAGATGTAACCTTGATGTTCAGCACAGTTGCAACTCCTGATCCAGCCAGTGACTTGAGAGATTAAAATGTGATTTCTGGGAAAAAAAACCAGCATGTTCTACGGACAAATTTTATATTGAAAATATAAGATATTTGTAAAGATTTTATATTTCATTGATATCAGGGAGAAGTTTCCATAAACAGTACCTCAAATATTATTAACTCAAAATGTGATTATATATATTATCTATTAACTCATTATACATTAACTCAAATATAATTACTTTAAAAGTTTGGAATATTTTTCTTTGAAAACTGAACAATACTATTTCAAAGGAACATTTCATGCTAAATGCTTTGTGTGCAACTGGATTTGTCCTCTATTTTTACTGGAACTTTGCAGTGTTTTCTGAAACCTCTAATAAAAATGTACATTATAGCTTAGGAAATGTGTGGAAGGACATGTGTTTAACCAAAGCAAGGCTCAGTGCGTGTTAGTCAAATATCTATTTAGACCACACACAGTGGTTAATATTTGCCAAAGAATGTAGCTTTTTACAGAGACCAGGTCAAAAACACAGTATATCAACTTTCAATTAAGTTAAAAATAATGCGACGATGTTTAAGTTAGATCTCCAAGACCTCACCAGCTTTTAATTTAAACAGCTGCTGGGAACAGTGTACAAAATCAAACTTCATGAAGTTTAGAAATCTGGGGTCATCTTTCGTAACAAATAATCCAATAAAACTGAAATTAACCTCTGAATGAATATTTCAATTACAATAAAGCAAGAAGTAGTTTACAAGCTAAATATACTGAAATTTGGAAAACCTTGGAAACTGAACCAGCAGATTTACAAAAGCACTGGGTGTCTCACCCACTTAACATCTCACCAGCCATAGGCAGCTATCAGATCTTCACCACTGAAGTCAGAGCAATTACCGGGTGCCCATTCTAACTCCAGAAGACACCAGTGTATTTCATCACAAAAAGCAGCCAGCTCAGAATAGTACTCACAGGATGAGAAGGCGTTTGGGCTTTGTATTTTTCTTTTTCAAAAATACTTTCTTCTTCATAGCCCCATACTTGTTACAGCTCTGCACATCCATTACTACACTATACAGATAGACATATACATCTTCTGCTAAACACTAATCTTATTTAAAGTGATTAGTATATTTTTAATGAACATTTGATAGATTTCCAACAAGACAGGAGGAATATTTCCTGCCCTACACAATCCCACAATCGTCTCAGAAGGAAAGAACCACCAAAAAAAAAAGAAGTTTGAAACCAGATTTTTCTTATAAGGTTTTTCTACTAATTACATTCTATTGAATGTGATAAAAACTTAAGACTTCGAATCAGAAACAAATTCAAAGCATTTTGTGATTCTCCAAAAGAAAACCAATTTTCTTAATATCACTTTCGCAGGTTAAATTCATAGGGGAAGTAGAAAATTAGGTTGCAATAAAGAACAAGCTGCATGTTCAAGTGGAAGGGAGTAATCCGAGCACCCAGCTGAACCTCTCCCACCCTGCTATGAGCACATGTCGACCTTGACACAGGCTGCCATGATGTCCCTCAAATTTTCAAATCCTGCCTGCACAATCTATGACAGAGATCCTGAGGCAAAAATAAATATATCATACATAATTAACGACTATACCCATATATTCACAGAAGCAGAGCTCTCACTCTCTAATGCCTAAGGAAGAACACAGAAACATGACACTGCCTTGGGATACTCTCCTACTCTCTAACAAGTTTCAAGCTCAGGACATCCAGAGTCAGAACTAGTACCTTGGTGTCTAACAACTTTTTTTTAATTACATTTCCTTTCATCAATCTGACTAATTGCTCTTGGAACAATGTAAACTTCAGCAGCCATGAGGTCCAGAAAGCTTAGGCTTTGCTCTTCCCTTCTGCAGAAGCGTTCAAGTAAAACTTTGATTTATAAGATTAGTTTGAGCTGGTTTTATATATGAAAGAAAAAGTACTCTGATAAAATAACCCAGAACAACAACAAAAAAGAGGCACAGGAAGACCAGAGTTGCACCATGAAAATGATAACATTTAGTCAGTTAAAATACAGAAGCCTAAGTCTTCAGAGAGTGAAATACTATCAACCTAAACAGAAAATTCAATAAAAATGTTTCATAAATCTGAGCAAAAGCTTTAGGATTTGACTTATTACTGCTACTTATTCTCAATTTTCAAATCTTTCTCAAGTATTCTTATACTAACAAACAGATCCTCACCACAACTGATGTTATGTTTGCAGATTCAAAAATTTAAGTGCAGCTGCACAAGACAGTATACTTTTTTAAAAAGAAAAGCAAAACAAAACACGTCTCATGAGTAACTCTTAATCTGCCAGCAAATCAATTACAGACAGCTTCTGTAAAGAGCATCTGAAAATCTGCTTCCAGTCAACACAACTTTGCCATCTGGTTCCCACAGATATCTGCCAGGAATGGGTTGCAAAACCAAATTAACAGTGATTACACAAAAATATTCAAAATTTAATTTAAGCTTGCCAATCTCTTTCATAGTCGTTCACAAGCATGTGGAAAGAATCCTCTACTCACCTCTTTGAAGTCACTGACATGTTTAATGCCCCCCCCAGGAAAATGGCTACAAGTATATTTAGCAGATTTGTTTTAAATTAGCTTTGTTGCATCACTGCAAAGTGTTCAGAAAGACACACCAACTACAGGGTCTTCACATGTTCTTCAGTTAAAACAGAAAGGGTATTTTCCTTCAGTAATTATTTTAGCAGTAAGTTAACTTGCCTTCAAACAGAGCGATATCTCTATTTTAACTGTTTCATTAATGCTGGATGAATACAACTTGGGTCAACATCAAAGGTGTCAGCTTACCTACGGATAGTTATCTATTGTGCTTCTGCTCACCAACTGTTCCATCACATTTGCTGTCAGTAGCCCAAGTCAATTCTAGATGCTATTTGTGCAACCAAATATTATAATTCTCCTTTCACTTCTTTTTTTCAGTATCCCAAACAGCCAGTTACAAACAATTCACACTGTTTAATGACTACCAATACAAAGTTAATCTTGCAAGGCATCATCACCTGGTCCTTTCTCAGCAAGCACAATGAAGGATGATGATAACCACAGAAGAGGTACTAACCTTAGACAGACATGCAAATAATCCTCTCACATGGGGATAGTGGTATAATTTCATCCATCTATATTTTTTTAACCAGGAAAAATAGTTCAGAAAAGTCTCAGACATGGTTTTATATTTCTTATTGGAAGACTTATAGTGAATTACAATACAAAGTCTAAACCGTTCTCTTTTTAAAATTATCAGATAGTCTTTCATCACATGCTTTAAAAAAAGGCTAATAAAGATTAAGAGAATAAATGAGAAGCACCTAGGTTACTCAGCAGCCAGTCTCATCACTCCAATAACATCAAATTCCTTTAATTTCCATTGCAGTCTTGTAATACAACTATATAATTCTATATGTAGCTTGAAATACAGGAATCTCAGACGTTACTGTTGTTATCAGAAGCAGATTTTTATGTACTTTAGGGTCCACATTTTTATATAGCAGTACTTTTTTTTTTAAAAAAAAGTTCTTCCTCATAGCTTTTAATTTAAACAATAACGTTTAGAAGAATTTAAATAAATTACCTGGATCCCATTTAAAGATATAGTAAAACCTATGTATTATCTTTAATTTTAGAGGAAAATACAAATGCGTATCAGGAAGCCATATAATCGCAAAATCTGTGAACCTTTCCCACAGGATGTCACTATCGCTCCATGTCGGTTGGGTGTGTGACCGATGGACGCTGGGTAGTTCGGTTCTTTACTCTCCACCAGGCAACGTGCCACAGACACTTAGGTATCTTCTACTTTTGCAAATAAGATTACAACAAAGTCTTATCCCTCTCAGCTGTCATGTTACAAGTACAAATATTTGCTGACCTATAAAAGAGTTAAAACTTGTTCCAGTGCTTCCAGCTTGGAAAACCAGAACAGCAACAAACCTGGAAATAGTGATGCCAGTACCAGCACATTGTGCATGTATTTAAGTTGCATATGCTCCAACTGAAGACATTAAAGAATTCTAATCCTTAAATTCCTACATTTTCACCCTTTAGGGCTATATAATTTATTTTCCAGATATTCATGCCATTGGATAGACTTTTTTCTTACAAAATAGTGACATCTCGTGGTAACACTCAGAAATCCTAGCTGGAGCACATCGCATTTCTTCTGCATGAAATAGATGCTAAACCCACCACTCTTCAAAAGCTACAGTTCAGCCTCCGCCAGCCGCTGCTGCTGAAGCAACGGACCATCCTCTGCAAGAAACTGCGTTCCACAGAGAACCAAAACCCATCCCCGCATCACAGCCGCCCCTGCGGGGACAGGTGGTCTCCACGTTCCGCTGCCTCCAACCCACCAGCCAACCTCCCCTATCGCTACAAACAGACAGTGAAGGGTCACAACTTCTCAGAATCACACATTTCCAACAAAAACCCTTGCAAGAAAGAAACAAAATCAATGATAAGAAGGATTTTCTACAATACAGTGGGCAAAATTTGGCTTTGGTATACTGCGCCATAGAATTGAACTCGACCCAAGCTAGGTTTTAGTCAACATACTTCTAATTATACTCTCAACGCTAACTTCTTAAAGAGATGCTTTTTCACTGCTTCTGTTCTGTTTAGTCAGTACCTTATACAGACGGATACTATTTTTCCAAGTATTTATTGGTGTTTGTTTGTTTATGCTTTTTCATTGCAAATATATTTGTCTCAGTAAGGTAAAACCAAGAATGTTCATATGGTTGACAGTTGAAAAAAAGATGTTTACGTAAGGTTGCTTGATCTTTTTGGGGTTTTTTTAGCATTTTGTAGTAAATACTTACTTGTTATGAAAATGATGTGAATGTTTTGTACAGTCCTTTTGCCTGTCAGTGCTACTTAATGGATACTGACACTTAATGAACAATGTATTTGTGAAGTGCTGTACCTGAAACAAGGCGTCATCAGCAGAAATCAGAAAAGAAAATTTCCCATTCTGCCATTACCATATATGCAATGTAACATAATGAAGACCAGGTGCACACATGTGTGAGTTATTTTATACAAGAACAGCAAAACTGTCACTGTGGTCAGCAGTCTGTGAAGAATATAAACTAGAAAAATTACAATGTTGCAGAGGAAAACCCCCTAAAGTAATTACTGAAGTTTATTTAGCAGAATATGCACCTTTGCTACTCTTAAGGTTTTACTGTTACAGTTTGCGTTACCCAATATTTCAAATAACCTGCCATCCCCAGCCTCGCAGTTTAGCCAATTATGCTGGCTTTTATTGTGCTCGAGATTGAAGTTAAAGCCAAGAGGAAAATATCCCACGTCAACAACCCACTGATCCCAGATATACCACCTCAGTTGTTCTGCTCTACATGTTCCAAAATAGCCACTCAAAATGATGCACGACGGGTCCAGCACTCTGAGATACAGAAATCAATTTCCATTCACAAAAATGATGGATGTAATAACGCATCTGCAACTTTTCTGAGAAAACTCCCAATCTTGCAATGTTTAATGATTTTTCATGGTTGCAAGGCAGAGGTTAAAACAGAGACGAATCAAAATCCATAAGGCAAATGATTACACCTTTCTTTTTAAAAACCTCAAGATATTAAAGACAACCTGATAATGTTTTGGTACCTGACTCTGGGCATGGACAGCTCTTTTGCCTAAACTCTACAAGGAGCTGCGTAACAAGGAAAATTAGAAATAATGAAAAGGTCAACAACCCAAAGCATGATGTTGTCACAGAATACGTTCTGATATTTGGCCAAGAGCTCTATCAACAACAAAATTCAATTCCTTTCTTTTTCACTGGAATGACCATCTTTCTCCAAGAGTAAATAACCTTTGTGTCTTTACCTGCTGTCTGTATACATTTCTGGAGCTGCCATTACACTGTAATGCCAGCAAAATACTGTAAAACTGCTCCTGGAAATGAGCTTTCTGATCTCCTGGCACACTTCAAATGACAGGAGATAAAGCTTGTTGCCCCATAGTTTTCCACATGTTTCCAGACACCTTGCTATGGCTTAATCATCACTATCAAAAATTCATATTTACTCTAATGAGTCTAAAAGCAACCGGATCTGGAGTTTTTAAAGAGCCTCAGGAATTTTCAAGACCAACTCTCTCAGAGGTGCCTGAGGAATTAAACAGCATCCTTAGCAATAAAGGAAAAATAAAAGCATAGATGTAAACTTATGATGTCAGCATCTGAAATCAAAGGAAAACATGACAAAAACAGCTGTAAAAATAGTCACAAGAAGAAGAATGGTCATGCAGGAGTTAAAAAAAACCTACACAAATTATAAAGAATATATTACGGCTCCTCATTTCAGGCATGGTACCACAAATCTTAATCATGCAAAGAACTGCTTTGTTTCCTCATCAAAAGACAGGGAACTAGAGGGAAGTTTTAGCTCATTTAACTCATTGTTAATGACAGTGTAAGAATTCTTTCATCAAAATAATTTAAAGTAATGTATTCATTCCTTTATATCTAATTAAAAATATCCTGGAGGGCACATCCAGCTAAACCCACAGTCACCTTGGTAAAGACGGGTTAGGTTAGGTCTCAAAATCCAAACCCCATAGGCTGCTAAATACAGATGAAAGGTGGGATGGAGAAAGTCTGTGCGCAAGAACCTGCACCAACTTGCCACAGAAAACAGCTCTGCAGAGGCTGCTCCTCTAAGTATGTGGGACTTGGCGATAAACATGAAAGTGGAAATCACAATTATTCAAATTCCCCAACCATTTCTCTTCTCTAGAAGTTGGCACGGAAAGAGAATGAAAGAAAAAAATCGCAAGTGATTCTAGTGCTGTTCACCACTTGAAGAAAAAGAAATCCCTTCGAGCTCCATATAGGACTTCTCAAGTCCAACCCAGTGACAGAATAATTGAACTGGACATGATTCGGATCAGACTCCAAAGACATAGTTGAACTACTTGAAATGCAACGTTGATTCTCTAGATTTTTTACATACCAGAATGGTCCTTGAACAAGCTAGCAATATGGAGAGAACAGGCTACACTTAAATAAAGCAAAAGTCACAGAGAAAAAAGTCAAATACCAAATTGTTCCATTTCTCCAACAAATTAAATACAATGGAACATTAAATATTTACACTCTCTCTGATTTTTCAGGATGACTATTTTTTTTATTCTCCAGACAGCAAAGCCTTCACTATATTCTTTCAAACCAAACTTTACTTTTTTGGTAACAAAATTCTTAAGACTTATAGACACTGGGTTTACACAACTGAACAGATAAAATAACTCAACTAGGTCAAAATACAAATATGCAGTCTGACACATTTGCATGTACATAATTTCCAAGGGTTTTGTGGGTGCCTGTTGGGAAGTATCCTGATTCACGTTTATGTTGGCCAATGACTTGACCATGTTGGCAAGACAACCACCTTCCTGGTGGCTCTGAGCTGTTAATTAAGTTTAGATGTACTGTGAAATCATACTCTCATCTAGAAGAAGGACTGAAAAGCAGGACTGAAATCACCATCATCACAATCAGACGTACCTCGAGATGTAGATCGCAAAATAAGTTTTCTGTTAAAGTAATAAAGCATCAGATAAAATACTTGGTTACCACAGCTTATGGAAAGGATAATATTAAATATCTTAAATTGTTAATCTATTTTCATCTGGTACATTCTATTGCACCATTCAAAAAATTTGACGTTTTAATACAACTGTTATTCCATTTTTTTTCCCTCCAGCACCTCCAAAGCTTTAATATCCTTAATCAAGGCAGCTGAAATGTTCCTAAGGACACAATATTCGCCTCACTGCTGCCTCCTTCAAGAAAAATTATCTATTATCTGTCCTGCATACTGTCCACCATTTTATGGATCAAATCCAGAGTCTTCTTGAAACCCTGACTGTTCTACCCTGGCATAAGTCAGGCACAGTCTCGTAAGTACAACACACTATGATGTATCACTGATATAAAACACAGCTACTACATTTCAAAGGCTTTTATTTCTTCTTATTTCCACCTGATATCAACCAATCACTGCACCTACCCATGGGTATAATTTTCTGCTTTTGCGAGCAACAATACAGAAATAACAGATTTTTAGAATTTGTATTACAAAACTGACCACAGGCCATTTCTTCTTACACATGACCATTTTTTCTGCACATAGATAGAGAAGGCAGCCCCAGAAACAGTTACATGTATTACAAAGTATTGCTTTAAACCTATCAGACTGTATACATTTTAAAAGGTAAATGAAAAAATGCACACTTATGTACTAGAAAAATACCAAGATAAAGCTAAAGTGAGGCTTATTTTTAAAAAAATACAATTTTCAACAATTTACTTGATTTTGAAATTTACAAACCAATTCTTGGTTTTCTGACTATATTCTAAACCAAAACTGTGGCCAGTCTCAAATAAGTGTTTTGACCTTCTTATCTGTCCTTTCCACACTACCAGGGACATTTGCCACCTCCTTCCATCTTCCTCCACTCCTTCCAGCTCCGGGCACTGTCACTTGCCCACATTGCTGCCGTGAATGCCTCATTCCCCTCCCATTTGGGGCGACACAGCCCCAGCGTTCACCTTGTGCTGTGCTGCCCCAGCAGCTCAGAGGCTGAGAGCTGGAGTAACTGGGGAGAGGAGGATACAACCAAGTGCCCTTGAGTAAAGGAGCTGTGCTCCTTTCACACTTGATAAGCAGGTCTGTTAACTTCAAATTTACTACCAGTTAGCTAAATTATAACCAGAAACCCAAATGGCAATCTGCAGCCACAGCTACACATACAGCCATGGAATAACCGTCAAAAAATATTGCAATTTTATCGGTCATATCTTCCCTCTATAAAATGTTATATCAATCATGGACATGTACTGTTTTAGTTCAATTTTAAATTTGAAGTTATCTGTTTCACAACAAAGTTTCTCAGGAACCCTAATAGGGATTTTTGTGTTTGCTTAAGGTAGTATACAACAGATATCCTATTTCAATCAAACTCAAAAAAAAAAAAAAAAGAATCCATTTTCAAGATATAAAGAATCTTAAGCAGATTTAAAATGCTTTAACAAATGTATTTTCAGAGGAGGGAAGGTCACCTAAGGTTTGTGTGCTCTTAATTCTGTGTTAATTTAACACTAAATTCACTAGATAAGTATAAACCAGCACTCAAGACATCACCTTACCCACCAGATGACTTTTGTATCATTCAGACAAGGAACAGGTCCCTGTTGCTGACCGGGATCGCTATCAGGAATATTACTTTTCACAGTATTACAGTTCCATTGCTTTTGCATCAATGAAACTCACCCTCTTAAAACATAAACAAACTGCTCATTCGCAAAGTGAGATTCACCGAGTTAAAAAATTAAGTTGTACAGATCAGAAATGTAATCATGGGAGACAAGCTCTGAGAGTTTTTCAATCACTGTGGGGCTGCATCAATTTAAAGTCATGTTACATTAAAGAGAAAAACGTCTGGGAAAGTCTCCCAGTTGTCACTTTAGATTAGATTTGTTGTTGTTATCAGACTGTGCATTTTGTAGGCGCTTTTACATTTTAAAGATATTGCCTCATGCAGCTACACAGTGCATAAAGAAACATGCAACATACATTTTTAAATCAGATTGCCTAGAGATTAGGAGTTTGCACAAATTAACTGGTAGCCTAAAAAAAAAAAACAACCCAAAACAAAACACCACACACATCTTCCTGAAGCCTTAACTACACAGGGAAATCACCCAACTTCTTCTCAGAAAGGTCAACAGAAAGTTGCAGTTCTTCCAACGATAAGACAGAACATAAGACCTGATGTTGCTGGCCATCTCAATTGCATTTTTTTGTCGCCCAAGTAACTTTTCAACTACGTTAATGGTTTTATTCACGTAACCTCCGTTATTTCTGTTACAACAGTTCTCAGAATTAGGCCCTCATATCAGACAACTGCACACTACGCAGACGATACAAGATTTACCTATGTAAAACTAAAATAGAAGAATTTTAGTTCGTTTCTGCATGATTTCAAGCTGACCTCTGATTTACTGCATTTACCAGAGCTTCATACAATTCTCTGATTATCAAGCTGTCACGCAAAGAGCTCTGGAACATTACTGGATGTATTAACATTCACGTTGTCAAATACTATCTCGTACAGACAACTACAGCAAAATCACTGGATAGGTTGCTATGCATTACTATTTCAAGGAAATAGTCAAAATAAGATTCAGCACGATGATTTTGACTTGAATTACATAAAAGCATTTTAGATATTAAAATTATAGCTTCAATATGAAGCAGGGCTTTTCTTAAGCAGCTTTAAAGTTCAGTATTTCAATAATCATAATCTTTCTGAAAAAAAGAAGCTAGTAGCATACGAGTCTAAGTTCAAATATTCACAGGATGCTCTTTAAATCAAATACACACCTTTGATCTAGACCCTAACATCTTGAAATCTGGAAGACAAAATACCAGTGTCCCTTCTTGCAATTTTCTACATGATAAGAAACATTCAAAGACTTTACTAAGGGGAGACAAACAAACTTGAAAAATGCAACACTAAGTTGACAACATAAAAGCAACAACCAAACTGACTTCAGCAACATCAGCCTACCAGGGTCAGCAGCTATGGGATGAAGTCTGTTCAAATACCTTTCACCTTCCTAAATGGCTGACATGTCTGCAGAAAGTTTGGCCATAGAACCCCAGGTTAATGAATCAAAGTCAGGTACTTACACACAGTGAATTTTATTATACTCTACTATTTTGGTTTTGGAATCACAAGACTTCGACAGTTTTGGTGAGATTTTGGTATGATGGGAAAATTAAGTCATTTGAAGCCATCCACATTTTCATACTAGCAAAAACCATCTTCTCAGGTGCCACAGAGGTACCAAGATGAGCCAGACTAAACCCAACCTCTAAGAAAGATCTTTCTGCTCCAAGAGAAGACAATGCACCAACAACATATGGCACTTTTAAGTTTAACATTTACTTGAGACCTACCACGCTTATGGCAAATAAGCCTGGAGACTGACACCTATAGTTAACAAGTTTCAAATTCACTATGGTTTTTCTGAAGGTGGACTTTAAGCCTTGTAAAGACCACCAAAAGTAAGAAGAATCTTATCCTGAAGTGTGACAGCTGTGTCTTAGAATAGTACATCTTTAATCTAACACCATAGCCCTAAATCTGTTCTGGCTCTACAAATGCCTCTAGTTATTTCATTTTTATCAGTGAAGAAAATGAAATAAAAAGTATTTCATACTTAACACCAAACAGAGCCTGTTATCCCAGAAGACGTGCTTAAATAATTTAGCTGTTAAAAGAATCTTTAACTATAAATGTACTAAATTCCAGCACAAAAGATTAACTACAAAAGAAATTAACACTGCCTTAGGAAAGAGAGATAACATTTTTCTAAAGCATTTCTAAAGCTTTTTGATATGCCATTTTTTAGAATTATATCTGGCAAGAACTAATATTTTTAAATGAGACTTTCAGAGCTGCTCAAATTGCAAAGAAACATTTGTGCAAGTTTGAGAATTCTGTGGAACTTGGTTTGCTCCAATTAAAAAAAAAAATCAATATAAAAATCTTTACTTATTTAAAGAATAAATACTTAATCAGAATTTATCAATAATAAAAAGATACTCAAATAATATTCACCTAAAAAATGTTGCTCCTGGTTTTATCAACAGCTTTGTCACAACATATCAAAGCAAAATAACGTTTTCTCCCCACAACGACTTAAAAGTTTCCTGGGCTTTATTGCCAGTCGAAGCAGTCTGTTTGCATTCTCCAATACAAACTGACAATCTAGTGATACAGTACATTAAAAATTCTCTGTAGTATTGACTGCCTGAAGCTGATGCTCCCTTGCTAAATGCAGTGCAGTTCAATTAACAGCTCTTCAATATACAATTTAATTTTTCTTTCATCTTGATCCACAGCTGAGCTTGAAATGAGGAATGCTGGAATAGATGTACTTTAAATATTGAAGCAAGTCTTTATAAATAAATCTATCAAACTCGTAATGATTTCTGTCACAGCAGGACCAAACAGATAAACCTGAGTGTCGAGGACTTTCAGGTCTGTGCATTGTTTTTCTCAGCCTTGCAGGGCCGTGAATTGCTGATGCAAGGGAGGGCTCCAAAAGCTCCTCCAAGGAGTGGAAGAGCTTTTCCCTTACCGCACCATTCTTAGGGAGAAGAGGAATGCTTTGCTGCTGTCACTTCATAAAGTAAGCCTTTTGCATTTAAAAATATAACTCATCACTAATGGCACCAGAAACTACTCCAGAATTTTTAATATTTCTCTCATTATTTAAAAAAGCAACCAAACAGAGAAGTGCACGGCACCAGCCTCCATTGCCAAATCTGCACTCAACTTTGAGGCAACCAGTTCTGGATTGAAAACTAAATATTTAATGCGTAAATACTACCCTGGATACCATTTTTCCCCCTGCAGTGTGAACATATATAGTACCCTTCAAATTTTCTCTAGGTAGTCATGCCATTTCACAGGAAAATGTAAGGTTAATTTAACCAGGACAGAATGAAATATTGCATTTCCAAGATACTCTAAGTGGGACACTGCTGAGGGAAGCTATTAATATCTCTTACAGCGTGCATGCTCAAGAAAACATTGTGAATCAGCTCATTTCTCATAGGTATAGTACACAGCTTTCAAAATGGTAGGATTTACTACTGTTCATCAGAAAGGAAAACACTCGAACACTCTGCTTTAAGCTAGAGGCATTTTCTGCTCTTTAAAAGTATCCACAAAACCCAACTTGACAACCCTGAGCTGCCGTGGGTGGCAGAGAAGCGCTGCTGCCGCGGGGGGCAACCGACGGGCGCGAGGTGCGGGACAAAGCAAGAGGCTTCGCTGAGTGAGCTCGAGCAGAGCGAGGAGAAGAGTCATCGGTTTCAGATTAATTCGGTCAAATAGCCTTTTCTCCGTTTATACATTAATGCATGGTGAAATACATAGGTTTACCTCATTTGTGTCCACATTGATAATAGTATTAGTTGAGATGCTGAGGTTTTATTCTTAATTGTTTTGCTTTTTTCTTCTTCATGTATTTTTAATCATCTTATCTACATTATAACTTTGAATACTGAAAAAAATCTTTTAACATTAACCAGCCTCATTACTGTAATCTTTTCCTTTTTCCCTTTATTTCTAGTCCTGCATTTTAAAAAAAGTATCTCAGTACTGTATTTTAAATTGTCACAGAAATAACATTCAGCATTTACAGTAATTAACTCATCATTACTTTGAATAACTACACTAATTGGTATGCTCTACAAACCTGCAACACTGCAGAATTAAAAATAAACATAACAAAGATATAATTTACAACTAATCTATATTTACAATTAAAGTTAGTTTCAAGATTTATTTCATTCTATTATTTTTTATTAGCTACAGCAGACAGTAAATGGGGTGTACCATGTTCTGCTTTGCAAACACCTAGATTATAAAACATAATTACACAAATTAATTAGAAACGAGTACATACATTCATGTCTTTGTTTGTAGCCATAACATGTTAAACATGACTACATTGAAAGGAAAAACCAAGGTATAAGAGAGAGAGAAAGATATAAAGAAATAGAGGTACAGAAGAAAAAAAGAGAGAGGGAAAGAGCAGAGAGAAAAGAAGAAAGAAAAGGGAGAGGGATCCAACCACTCTCACGACTCCACAGCGTGGATGACAAGACGATGATGTGCGGCCTCCGGCGTCCCACGGAGGATGCTGGGGTCGGTAGTTTGGGAGCGCAGCATCCTCCGGTGTCTGGTCCAGTTCTCGTGGCGAGGCTGCTGGGCAGAGGGTCCTTAGGGTGGTGGGTTCCCCAACAGTGCTGCTTAGGTGAGCTTTTTTACAGCTCTCCAAGTAGAGGAAAGTCTGGGGGGGTAGGGGTTATTGCAAAAGATCAACAAGTCTCGACAAGTCCTGGGCCATGTTGAAGGGTCTAGGCTTTCCCCTTTGTGTGCCAAGCTGGGCATATCAGAAGATGGAGCAATGTGCCCTCCGGCACATCCTCCACCTCCGGTATCGCCAGCCGGCCTGGGCTGTGGCTCCTTAGCTTGTAGTTGGAAATCACAGTTCACCCTCTGAATGTGTCATGTCCTGCAGCTGGATGAACTGGTTTTGGCACAATGTTTTGGACATGATCCTTATCAATACACAACAACATCCTACTTTGGTTTTGTACTCAAAATTAAAATAAAACCAGTTTTGATAAGCACACTTACGGAAATAAAAAGTATTTAGTTACATATTTATGCTATTTTTTCCTTTATATGCTAGGATCAGCTATTCAAGATTTGTTTAGGTGGTTCAAGGCTTGTTTTGCATGTCTCCAGCAAAAACAAACTGACAAAAACAACCCCAAACGTTCCCTTTGTTGCACTAATTCAATACTTCTATTGGATGATCAAAGTTTATTATTGAGTTTAATGCTGCACCTCAGTGACCTCAAATGAAATACGGGAAAGAAAAAGTTTAGTACACCATTGTTTATTTTTATATGCTGAGTAATAAAGCTGCTTCTGCAAAACAATGCACTGAGTATCATTTTTTTGGAGCAAGTTAATAGCAGTTTAGTGCAAGAATCAGAACATTTAGATTATGTTTCCAAAGTAATTTTTCTATTATGAACATCCCCTGGCCAATAGAGTACTACTAACAGAACAAGAGCTGCTGTTTAGAAAACATAAAGAAAGTGTTTACCTGTTCACTGGTGGGGTAGAATTATATCTAATTCACTCTGGTTCAGAGTTCTCACACAGCAAGCGACAAGTAAAAATCAAAATGAATTTTTAACAGGACAAATTGCATTCAGAAGTAATGCATGCTTTCCCCTCTAGCACAATTGGGAAAGCGCATATGTGAAGTCCTTTCTTCCAAGACATAAAACAAAAAGGAGCAAAATAAAGATTCTAAATTACCTCGCTTGATAACGAAAGGGTAGTTGTATCTTGTGTGAACTCCCTCAACACAGCTCTAATAAATCTCAGTAACACAGATCCAGATTTAAAGGGATGAAAAAAAAAAAAAAGAAAAAAGAAAAAGAAACAAGCACAGGAGAGTACAATCACCTTTCCATGTTTGGCATTAAATAATACAAATTATGGCAGATACCATACCATTTGCAAATTAAGTGTGGACAAATGGCTGCAGTCATGTAAGTTCTGCCCTTTAAAAACAATCGTCATGCATAGAGGTATATAGAAGTCTGATCCAAAACTCCTCATGGCAACAGAAAATTAGTATTTTCAGTGGGCTTTGGAAACAGATCTTTTAGTGACTAAGATATATGTTACTTTAAATAGCAGCACGTTGATATACCTTAGGCTTACAGCCTCTCATTAAGTATCATATGTATATTCAGCACAATGGTATCATGTCTATTTACCCTAATCCCTTAGCCAACTGGGTTAAATAAGCAGATAATAAATCATCTTATTCATACAAAAATAAGAATGTCTGGGACAGACCAAAGGTTTCAATTATTGGTTTGTGCAATTACGTAAAGAACCACGACCATTTTGAACCACTTTCTCCTTGGACACACGATAAACAATAGTTCTCATCATGCACTACTAAAATGGAGATTTTTCAAAGCAAGCAGTGTAATTTCTCGCAGCTAGCACTAACTATCACAAAGTGAGATAAAAGATAACGTAACAGGTTATTAAAGAGAAGTCCATGGGATCATGCAAAGTCTAGTATTCTGCCCTCAATTCACCCCCTCCAAGGATAATTATCAGGATAAAAGGGAACTTAAGGATGAGGAAAAATTAGAAAGGACAGCAAATTAAGCAAAAAATAGCATGCTTTGCCTTTATATTAAAGATTTAGAAATATCATTGACAAGCAAACAAAATAGTACCTTTTGAGCGCTCTACTTGGTAAGTCTACTTCCCATGCATCTTCTGTGTTCCTGTTGAACTCCACCTATGTTTGTTTTATGTTGTTTATGCTGCTCTGTAGTCATATAAGCTGGGTAATTATCTTCAGTTTTATAAGCTATTGTGGATCATGAACCAAGCCCGTGCTTCTTTGGATGCCCTAACACTAGTCCCTTGTTGCTATAGAAAACTGTTAGTGATCCAGCAATGAGCACACTGTTTTTTTTTTTAAATGCATTAACAGTTACGCAGAGTTGTACTACACCATGCTGGAGTTGCTCTTTTACTACTCTACTATATTCGGTGTTACAGTAGAACTGATACAGACCTTAACATTTGTGTCTTTATCAGCAAGTATTCTTTAAACATTATCATACTGACACAGCACTGCAGATACGTGCGGTACAATTTCAGAAGCAGGAAGAAAATAATCCCTCTACATCATCTTCTCCATTCTAAGCTCAACCAAGAAAAGTTCCTCTACTTCAAAAGATTCATTTAACACACTGACAGACTGGTTACAAGCCTAAGAAAACAAACACATCTCAAAGAATTAATTTTTCACATTGCAGACTACGTGACCCATCAAACTAAACTCTGGCATCTGAAAATATTTATAACTCCAAGAGCACGAATGCTCAGACATCTCTTTGGTTTAGTTTTAATTTCTAACCAATTTTCAGAGTGAAGGCCTATTTCGCAATCATATATGACACAGAAAACCAGGAAAAGAACACGACACATACTAGGTTAGCAACAAGTGTGCATTTCAGGTACGGAATAAGACCATATTTTACTACGAAGCATTCAGTTTCTTCCAAGTGTTGGAAAACCTACAATCATTCAATTATTGCCAGTTAACATACTGCTCACAATTAGCAGATACTCCATCCTGTTCACTTCTGATAACAAAATAAACTAATAAAGTTGGTTTTCTATGTGAAAAATCAATTACATGGAAATCTATGAGGTCTGGAACATAAGCATTAGTTCTTTGTTTCCTTTTTCTAAAATTAAAGCAAAGAACCGACGCAGGGACAAAACCGACCCCCCGGATTTCACCATGACTTTCATAAAAAATTATCGCAGTCCATATTAAATCATTAGCGAGACACAACGCTGCCTGCTCAGTTTTAAAATGCAGAGAACGAACCTCATTGCAGAAGCAAAAGAGGACCAATAATGCAATTACCAGGCGGTGCCGGAGCAGCCGGCGCTAACGCCGGGATTGACACGGCGAGGCTGGCGGCTCCCGGGAGCCCCGCTCCAGACCACGTTCCCTCTAATTGGTTCCAAAGCACAACCCAGCACCTCCAGCCTTCCTCCGGCCCAGGAACCGTAATTTCCACATGACTGTAAATAGTGTTTGCAAACAATACAAACAGGGTAATAAGAGGCTAGGTGGGTAATTAATGTGGTTACAAAGCAGCTTATTTGCATTTTTATTTAAAACTGCCTTCTTTAAAAAGCAGCTCAGATTTCTTTTTGCAAAAGGAGCCTTGGTTAAGGAATAGAGCAGTAATTACTCTCTTTAGGGGTTTTTTTATGCTGCCTTTAGGGAATTAGAATGAAAAGATAAGCAGAATTATAAAGGGAATCATGTAAAATATGAAGTGCACTATAAACACTTAGTACTGTATTTACCATAAGCTAAGCTTGTCTTCTTCATTAATGGAATATATTACAAGCTTATGTTACAATCAGATTAATTGTGAAGATGGTTTAAAAAAAAATTTTAACCAGACACTTTAATTCCCCTTCGCCCAGAACTGACAACCAGAAATCCAGTGACAGCAGAATTCAGTTTATGTAAGAATGCCTGGGCTATAGTAAATAAGTTTTCAATGTCGACAACACTAAATAGTTTTAGAAAACATGTTCTGAGAGAGAAAGGTTCAAAAAAAGATCAAACCAAAGTTACACTAGTATATTTGAAGTAGCAGTGAAGAGCAAACTTCTCTGCACCCTATAAACTAAACTCAACATACAAAAGTTACATTTTTTTGAAGGTAGACATCTACAGACAGGTTTTTAATATTGCTGAGCAAATGGTATTTCCTAGTGCCATTTAATTGAAGACTAAGCATGAAGTGCAGTTTTAGAGGGGTTATTCTTGTTTCTGTTTGGGGAGGTGTCTCAAAATTTCGTGTTAAAAAACTCATACCGTATTTAAGCAGTATTACTAGAAAGCTCTAAACATGGTAGGGATTCTGTGACTCACATTTCCACATTAGGAGCACCAGGGATGTGATAAAGAAACAGTTCACCAAAAAGATCACCTCAACATTTCTATGTATAAAATTATGCAGGCTGAAGGAAAAAAAAAAAGAGTAACGGTAAGATATTGCGACTTCTTTCAAAATTACATTTTATAATTATTATATATAATGTGTGTAGCAGATGTTGGAAGGTGAACAGAAGTATGAGAGAGGAAGTAATTCAGTCAACTCAGAAGTCAACTTTGTCTTTACTGAGGGCAATCATGGGAAATTCATGATGTTAAAAACTTCAAAATCTCATAGCTATGAGAATGCTCTGTTGGTTTCTATCAGCTGTCCACAGCGTTATGAATTTATACATTAACACAAAATTCCAATCCAGACTACAAATCCGAAATTAAATACAGAACATGGGGTAAACCAGACCATTTATTCACCACCTTATACAAGCATATTTTCAGGAACAATTAATCTCTTTTTTTTTTCCTAAACAGCCCTCATGTGCTTCTTCCCATCAGAAACCCTTTCTTTCTCTAGCAGCTTGGCTTGTCCTAGGGATGATGAAACAGCATCCAATTTTTCATTATTAGTAAAAATCTTTCTGCTTGCCTTATCTACATTTTTAAAGAAGTCCCAATTTACTTTAACATGTCTCATTACATGGATTTTCCTCATATCTGAGAAGACGAAGGTAAACAAAGGTTTCTGCCTTCAACAGAGTAGTTCGTTCACTCATATTACCAGAGTTTTTAAAGATTATTTCCTAAACCTGTGAAAATTCCACAGTGCTAAACCACTTCAAATCTCCCTCCACCTTGATGGTCTTAACTAAACTTTCTTCTGCATTTATTACTTCCATTATCACTATTAAAAAGTATTCTCTGCTTAAAGACATGCCAACAACATAAACCAGAAGTTTAACAACAACAACAAAAAAACCACTACAAAATGTTTATGTCTATTTCCTTAATCTCAATTTATTTAATAAGAACTGAGTTCCGAGAACACTTAGTACTAAATGCTTTGCTTGCTCTGACTACAATGGAAGTCTATGTGACCATGCGGGGTAGTGCGTAAAAAGTAAATCTCTGCAGAGTCCAGAATTGAAACGCCTTGGGTAGTGACCTAAGCTATTTTTGCCACACACTTTTCCCATAAATTGTCACATACATATAAAGAATTAATATTAATGATCTAATAACCAAAATTCTGTATACAGTACAGTATAACGAAAATAAAATACTGACTTGATATATTTGTAGTCCTTTCCAAGTAGATAAAACCTAAAATATAGCCGCATTTTTAAGAAGTATTTTCCTTTTTATCTACTTTCACTTTAGCATTCACACTATTTTGAAACCCAGCCATCAATTGAAGCACAATAAAAATATTTTCGAGAACCATATTAAGAAATAAAATACACATCAAATTAATTAAACATTTTGAATTTATCACTGTTTACTGAATATATGGGCCATAAAAGGTCCTGAATGCTTGGAAAATGCCCATCAAATCCTTTAAAGCCTCCTGCACTCACTCACGCTGACTGGCTTTATATTTCATAGATGTCATTACTTTAGCATACCACTGTATTTATCTGGATAATAAAACTCTATCTTAATACAATAAGAGTGCAGAACTAACTACAGATGAAGATGTAGGTATGGAACAGTTCAGCTATAGCCAGTACATCAACTCTCTAAATTATATCAGTATTCAGAAGCATGCCCAACTCAAAGTTGGGGGCTTAACACATCTGCTATATAATTCAGACTCTGTTTTACAGTGGTTTCATTACTAACCATAAAAACTGTAACAGTGGAACTGTATAAACAAACTGAACAGTGTTTTTACTGTAAAACATGAATGTAATACAAATATTTGCCTTCCCCTTTTCTCAGCATCTGTAATGAGAGAAAATTCATGCCATATGTTTATAGTGTACAAAAAAAAAATAGATCTCAACAATTAATCCATGTAAATGTTGGTTAAACTGATTAATGTTTTTAACTTCGCGTGGGATTTTTTTTCTTCTGAAAACGTTAAAAAGCCTCTTGCCCTTGTCAGTGGCTACATTCACTGACTAGCAGCTGGTTTTAGAGATGAACCTGGCAGAAGAACCTGAAGATCACCAATTTCTCACTGATAACAAGATCAATAGCTCTGACAGGCTGAGGCATGTCCACATGGATAGTTACTGACCCAATATGCAGGCCTGGAAACTGAAAGAAACATCAGAATACTTCAAAATACAAAAGCCATTGCTCTCCAGCTTCTTATATTGAGCATGTTAGCAGACTGCATAACATTTTGTTTTTCTTAGGGCTGTGTATGCATGCTGCTACTGCTTAAAAAGTATGTCTACCATTCTTTAACAATTCACTGTGCACCTGTAGCTGGAAAATACTTTGCAGCACAGATCACTCTCCTAAGGCCCCTCAGCTGAGCAGCTTATTCACAGAACATAGGGAATTCTCAAACATTGCAGCCCACGTCTGGTCATACTTTCACACTGCTCTCAATCAGCAGTTACTGGCACCAGTACCAGTTAAGGTTTATACTATCAGTCCTATGCTAGCAACATACGGTCCATTTCTATTGCAATTGCAGTTAATTAAAAGATACCTTCACTTCAGAAACATCCAGATCACAGCCTTAAAAATAAAAAGCAAAGCATTATACTCAGCAGCGGCAATAATGCTTTATTTTGAGTGTCCATGGCTGCAAGTGAGAGAAGTTGACAGAGAATTTTTTTTATTGCATTTCCAGTTAGCTTCATAAAAGATACTGCCTCCTCCTGCAAGGCCTTTTCCCCATAGCAAGGTATGGATAACTACTTTTATCTTGATTCTTGAGCATAGTCGTACATCAGAGCACTGAAATATGAAATATGTCTATACTTCACAGGCTTTTATAACTGTATATTACACAGTGATGGCACGTGAGCCAATAATATATAGGTTTAGAATATCATGCTTTGAAACAATACAATTCTTTATTACAAAATAACAATATTTGAAATAATATTTTCACAGAAATGCACGTGCTCCACCAGTATGATATTCTGAAATACGTTCTGTTTTGAAGAGATTACTTTTTAAGAGCTTTTATTTATCAGCACTTTGAAACTCTTTAATTCTGTAATAACAGGCTGTGTCTTCATTCAGTATTTACTACATCTGTAAGGCTACCTCACATGCATTCTTCATTTTTTTCCATAAATGAAAATCTGCCACTAGCCATTCACATAAGTTAATTCCAAGAACAACTTATTGTGCTGGTTCTAATGTAGTCCTACATAGTCTTGGTGTGGAAATCCCGTATTAAGAGTCCGACTGATTTACAGGAAAATCTCACAAAATTAACATCCAACAGATAGAAAAGGAGATTTCGTCTTCTATATCAAGAAGAGCATCCATTAATATCAAGAGACTAAGACAGAAGAGTATTTTACAAAGCTATTCTGTATTCCACACATGCACACACACGAAATTGTAAACCCAGACACCAGTGGAGCTGGGACACTACACAGGAAACCAGTCCTGTTCGTGAGGGGAAAACACACGAAGCCGACACATGAAAACTGTTGCCCGTGTTCCGTGTAAATGTGCCCAATGAGCTTCTCGCCTTTCTGCACTTTGCAAGACCACAACTGGAATACAGAGACTCGCTTACCAGGTTTTAATTTCATTCAGTTACTTAATCAGCAAGAATATAAACCAGTCCTTAGGGGGAGAATACTTTGGGGGAACAGAATACAGCAAGGAGACACGTTTATTTTGTTATTATACTTCATAGTGATTCTCTCTTCTCGTGTCACATCTCTACCTTATAAGTTTCTACATGTAAAGGAAACCCAAATTTTCTTTTTACAGGTTAATCTAATCTGATGTAGCTGTAGGTTTAACACCGAGGAATAATTACAAATGAAACATTGTACTTTTTATTTAATATTAAACTTACAACTTATCTTTTAATATCTACTTCAAAGACTACTTGACAGGAATAAATAAACAAGAGCTTCTTAGCAAGAAAAGCTGTGATTTATGAGATATTTTATTCATTCATATTCTCAAGAATTTTCTTGAGAATACCGCTAACATCTGGAGCTATGCAGTCTTATCCAAACATTCTGCTCACACTCAATTACAAAATTATATCAATAATAATGTAAAATAAATTACCTAGCTTCTCTTCCTGGAGCATAGATTTCAATGCTCGTCAGAGCAACTATGTGTACAAACAGCACTGCAGTGTTTTTCATTAAGCCTTAAAGTCAATTAAGCTACGAATTGGAACAATCATTCCTCCTTTGCAAAGTATTGATATTTTTTCTTGGCTGCTTTCAGGCCTTTTCACTACTCAAGGAGAGATTTATGTTTGACAATTTCTTTCTGATTAAAATGAATCATAACTCTAGAATTCTAATTTCCTCTTTTCTGAGCAAGAAATTATCAAACAGTTTTAAATTGATATTGAATGTCATCGTGCGTGAACAACATTCATTTTCAAGATATCAAATGTAAAGCTATACTGATCTCTTTTTATTTGCTTCTTTTACTACTTTCTCTTCTCTCTATACATATACATGTATGGATATAAAACATCAGATTGTACCAATATAATCAACTATACCTCTCTATAAATTTATATTTGACAGATTAGCTAGACCAGTCACATTAAAACCTGTCACAATGCTTTACATGAGGCAATTACCCTCTATTTGCAGTATTAGCAAAATTCTGCTATAGTTTAGAAAGAAAATAACTGGAATACTGCAGGTTGCAAACAAATATCACTTATCTAAAGTAATTAGCAAGCTTATATGGGTAATCCCTACTCAAATGGCTCCAACTCTCTAAAACAGCTCTTCAGACATAAATTGTTAAAAACAAGGTTTTCTAGATTTATCTCCGACAGCCACTTAAGATCAGTTTGAATTTGGCTTTTAAACCTAATGGCAGCTAATCTGAAAGATCTTATTTACTCTGATTATTCCTCCTGTTTTCTCTAAATCTTAACAGTTGGGTTTTTTTCAAGCCATTTATCTGTCCCCTTTTCTCTTTATGAACTTGTTTTTCAGCTTTCACTAAAAGCAGACTGAAACTCTTTTTTTTGCCTAACAACTTTATTTAAAAGTCCAACAAGTCCAAAGAAGAGCTGTCTTTCTGCAGACACTCAGTTTACAGCATTCCAGACAAGGATGCCACAAAGACATTCACTAAGGGAATAAACTGGGTGGTTTTCCTAAGTACTGTGACATAGGCTGCACTTTATTTTTAATGCTGCGTTACAGTAGGTTTGATTTGGATTTTTTGTTGTTGTGGTTTGGCAGTTGGCTTTGGATTTTTTTTAATAATTTTTTTTTCATGTCTATTTCAGGCTTTATATAATATAGACCATCAATTAGGTAACTTTATCAAAACTTGAAATAATAACATTATTTTTAATTATCTTGTCTTCCTGCAAAATAAGCAGAAGTCTCTTTTGCATCAGACAACAAAAAGAATTTAAAAGGAAATATTCTGTCAGACATTTAAACCTCAAGAACTAAGCATACTGTCCCACAGAAAAGCCAGCATAGGATACATACCGATTTTAGTAATATACATGTTATTAAAGAAACACCAATTTTACTGCCAAGAGACTACACTTATGACATGTAAACACACTAGAACTCAATATGGCAAAGATTATTTAGTTATAAAAGTATAGTTCATGCAAATCAAAAGACATTCAGCTGAAGAGTAGGCACTTATTTACCAAACTTCCACCCCTCAAAAATATTGGAGGAATACAATATCTACAGTGCAGCTCAGAGACTATCTAAAAAACTTACAAGAAAACAGAAAACAAGTTGGTAGCACTACTGCTGCCAAAAACACGACCCAACATGAACATAAGGCTTTGTAAGGCTGCATCCTAAACAGCTGTATTTAGTTTAAAAATGGTTCCAAACTGAAAAGTAAACCAATTTCCTTTCAATAATGTTCCTTTCCCTAGGAACAAGGGAGACAAAATACTGTGGATACTTCTAAGTTGTTTATAGCAGGATATTTGCAGCTACATTTTGAGAATTTGTCTGCACCATCCACAGAGGTTGTTAACATTTCTCTTAAAGTTTTAAATTTTAGGAAAGAATTTTCAATTAACAACTTCCGGCTCTGTAGTTACACCTATAAGCTAAAAATAAATATTTTTCATCAATATTTTAATATTGGTATCAATCAAATTAATCTTCATCTCTTTGTTTTCAGTAACTGACTTTGGAGCAGGTTTCTGTGTTTGTTTTCCTCAAGATTGCTTACAATTTGATGTAAATTTTAGGCATCTTGTAATTCATCAACTAATTCTCTCCTGGTTACACACTCCAAGTAATTAAAGTTCAGTAATAACTTATTCTTTCTGCTCCAGCACCTGCATTTCATTTGTTTATTTTCCCAGAGTCATAAATCTGAGGGACTGTCAAAGTGCCATAATATTAGTGCAATAATCAAAGTTAATTAGTCCCTCTCAATAAACAACAACAAAGCCATTACAAAGACGCATTGAAGGTTTTCCAGCTACCCAGTTTCCCGATGAGATTCTTTTCTGAACAATTAGAATTTGAAAACTTAGTAAATAAATGCAGTGTTTCTGAAGTAATTCGACCTTCACTGATCTTCATTCAATTAACGATTCATTAACTTTTTGTGAGATAATATAGGTATTAAGACAAGTACTCCTGAATTCCCATTGCCTTCAAAGTGCTCAGAGATACTCTTAGAATTAAGGGGTTAATGGGATATTTTTCAAATAAAAGGTACTCAAACTGCCTTATTCTAGTATATAGCTAGATATATATATATCTATATAGCTGTATTTAGTTGGACTGGGACTACTAAATTCAAAAGACTGAATATAACCAAATCCAGTTCCGTTGAAAGAGAATGCATAGCTATGCTTGCCCCTGTTGGAATTATCTTGGAATACTGTGCTACTGAGGAGAAAATAAATAAATAAATATTTTTTTTAAAATAGCTTTAATGTGAAGTATTGAAGGGAAAAGGAAGAGATTTTTCCCTCCCAGTCCTTTACTGTAAATCATTAATATCATCTGGGCAAGAGGAAAGGCCTAAGTCCAAAGACTGTTTCTTGAATAAACTTGTGGTTACAAAACATCAGCAACATTATAAACATCACTTATTTAGAAAGACTTACTTCTAAATAAGCACTGTTTGTTTTGCACTAATAAATAGTATAATCATCTGTAGACTACTTACACGTAAATATTAGTACTACTGAGTGCTCTCCAGTATCATCTGGGAACAGTTGAAATATCTTCAGAGCTTGGGAAATAAAGCTAAAATACTCATCACTAATTTTATCAGGAAAGAAAGAAAATTCCGAGAATCTGACCCTGCAGTTTATTATTCAAGTAAAGTTTATAAGATTGTGTCAACTGGTTATCTCCTGGGAGTCAGCAGTGATAGCAAATTCAGACAAAACCACCCTGCAATCCTTACCAGCAAATTTTGATAAGGGCCTTAGAAGATTTAAAAAAGCAAAACAAAACAACCCCACAAAAACAATGACCAAAAAAACCCACAACAACAAAAACAACAAAAAAAACAAAATGTGAGGGGGGAAGGAAGAGGCAAGAAGTTATGAGTCAAAGAGAAACAGGGTAATCAACAGTACTGAAGGCTGCATGACAAATTGGAAGACAAATGAAAGAAAGAGGGAAGAAACAGGAAGAAAAAAAACCATTGAGACAGACTGATGGACCAGGAGGGAAACATTCTTTGTTTCAAAAAATGTACGAACGATCCTCTGGAATCTCTCACAGCACAAAAAACCACAGGCAAAACAGCGTCTGTCTCTAATATCCGCATGTGTACATTCTCCTTCAGTTAGTTATACACTTCGGTTCTGGAAATGTCCTGTTCTATGAACTATGAGACATGCCTCAGTGGTTCAAACATTTTTGCCCTTACGAAGCATCCATATGTAAGGTCAAGCCTTGCAGTCCAATACAGTCATACGAAATGATAAATCTCTATCACTTGTATGCCACTGACTGAACACAATATTACAAAATATTAAAATATTACAAAAATTAAAATTACAAAATTATTTTTTAGATTCTCGCATGGCAATGTAATATCTGTTTAACTGCTTGTACTGCACAAAACCACTACACGTCTTCAAAAACACCGCTTAGTGTTGGACACTATATACATTCACTTACCCATTCCACAAGAATGCGTTGTACAGCGTCGTTGCCTCGTGATGCATTTCTGCAGGCCAGGATAACATGCGCCCCATGCAGTGCAAGAGACTTTGCCGTTTCAAAACCTATGATAAAACATTTTCCTAGTCAGAAATAATCTCAGTAACAAACCAGAGCTATAAAATTACCTGAAAAGGTGAACCAGATGCTTAAGTACACTAAGGCTACCTGCAGTCTGACTACCTGTTTGATAGTCACCTGGAACCAGCTTTTAAGAGCACATATGAAAAAAAGGTAGACACTTCAATTTGAGCAGGTCTTTGGGACTATAATTGTATATATTTCCTGCAAGGAGGCTTGGGATCTTCAAAAAGTAGACTCAATTTCTCCGCACCCATGTCTTCAGCTGTTAGAAGAACAGCATAATACTTACTCCTTACTTTTGACTGTGAAGAACGAGCTGTAAGGTGAGACTGCAGAACTATTATGCCTGGCAACATCTCACTGAAAGTGATAGAGTAGTCTAAACCAGCACTGGGCTCTTCAGATGGACCATTAGCCTTTGATTCATCAATCTGAGGATGTGTGGTGGTGGGGATCATGCAATGGGACGTGTGAGGGAATAAGAAACAAAATCACCTGGAGATAACTCCTGTTTCTGATCCAAACACCAACCCAGCTGTGGAACAGCGCTGCAAAAACACAGGGACCAGAGAACCATCCCCGTGTCAGACCATTCCCAGGAGGGGGTTGTCAAGCTCTTTCTTATCAAACAAGACTGTGCCTAAGGAGATCTGTAATCTACACGTATGTTTTATTAGCCATGTACTTTCAAATCTTTGCTAAAACTTTCCTTATATTATCTGGGTAAAATTGACTTGTTTCTCATCCCATCATCAACTGATACATGGAGAATGATTTTTCACAATTGTTCTCATTATGAATAATCTGTCAAATACCATGCAGCTTCCATATATTGGTCATAGTATCATGGGACTAAAGGAGTCATTGAATACACCAGATTATACAGAGAAAAAAATAAACCACTAAAAATTGCCTCTTTTGCATAACTCACCAATATGACTTAATCTGCAAGCACATTCTAAATCTGAAACAAGTGGACTGTTCACACTTTGCTGCAACTAAAGTACAACATGAATCTAGAACCCTAGGGTTTTTTTGTTTCATCCATAGAACAGTTTCACAGGGAATTTCTAAATGACTGTACACTATCTTTTTTGCAATACTATTAACCATTTCTTCCCCATGCTGAATTTGGGCACTTCATTTTTCCTTTCTTAAAGGAGACTTGAGATTTCAGATTAATTTCAGTTTGTTAATTTGAGACCATACTGCAATTTAATTAAATGACATCAGTACAAAGTATGAAACTGTCCACCAAGAACTGTAATTCTTTCCAATTTGAAATCATCTGCAAGCTTTGTAAGCATACTGTTTCACTGCTCAATTCATTAATGAAAAGCTGCATAGAAGTTGGTCCAAAGTAAACTTAATTTAATTGAAAAAAATCTGTGAGGATTTACACCAGGAGATGATGACTTCTTGGGAGCACAGAACACCCGTAAAGTGCAGAGAAATGAACCAGAAACCAGGTTTCTCTCAGGGGTGAGCTACTATGTATTTGTGATGTATTCGCCAGTATCACTGGGTGCCCAGCTCCATTGAGAACTGTAACAATGACAGAAATTCCCATCCAGTTGAAAGAGGCATAACGTGGCATAATAAGTTTCTAGACAAGCTTAAAGCAGAAAACGAAGAATCAAACTGAAATGCCCAGCAATTTAAGTATGTGCAGAAGGAAAATACAACAGGTATTTGCTTTAGCTTTGTGACATTTAAAGCATGTTCATGTTTTCCTTTTAAAAATTGTTTACCAAAAACCTATTAAGATGGGCTGTCTCATTTCCAAAACACCCTGGAGCAACAAAACTCAGTTACAGCACACGACATAACTTACATTATAGAAACAGCAGACACCAAGACAATTTGTAACATTTTTTGCAATTACATACTTAGGGTATTTAAGCCCAAGCAATTTTCTTGTACCTCTTTTAAAGCCATTCCTTGTAGGAAGCAACATTAACTACCTGGGTAATTCATTGCATACACATGAATTCAGCTACAGCACATGCAAAGCTTTCCCTTGTTCTGAATTCCACTTCAAGTGTATTTAACTAGAATTTTTCATGTAACTAATGTAAGACATGTTGTACCAGAGTACTATTAGCCAGCTGTATGCTTCTTGTTTTGCACAAAAAATACACTTATTTTGACCAGCCTACCACGTGATTATAAACTAGTTGGAATGCCTGGGAATACAGTTTTTCTATTATTATACAAATATCTAGAGCTCACAGCCAGTAGCTAAACACAATGATGTTTTGCTAACTCTACCTGATGTCACATAGTGCAAAATAATAAATTCCACATCATTATCTGTTACAGTTAATAAGTTGATTCTCATTATAAAATAAACTGAGAAAGATTAAAATTTAAGCAAGTCACATGCTGCAAATTTAGTTAATTTTAATAGCACCTTGATTTTTCCTTGCAAACTCGGAGATGAGTGTTAAACGTTCTTCTTTAGGACATATTCACTCTTTTCTGGGCTACCAAAGGATGATTCCTCACCCTTGGGCAGACAAGTTCTGAGTCCTTCCATGACATTATGTGCTTAAAAAAAACCCTCTTTTCAGAACCTTCCATTCAAACTACTGCCACAGTTCAAGTGCTGACATCTCTCCCCATCAGACATTTTAAACTACAAACTCATCCATGAACACTCTTGCACTGTATTTAGGACAGTTAGATTTGTGCAAAAGGAGAAAAACAAATCCAGGTACTTCGAATGACACAAAAGTTCAACTACTGAATTACTGGCTATAGGCAGATTGTATGTAACTATTTACTTGGTCTTTCTATCACTTTGTGTGGAGCATAATCAATGGGGCATCTTTTCAGACCATCTACCAGATGAAATACACCATGACAAGATGACACAAGGTCTAATTCATAGAGCTCACTGGGGTTTCAGTACGATCTACCTACCAATTTGCTTACTCTTGAGACTACAGCATTTTTTAGATATGTCCTTAAAACAAACCTTCATAGACCTGAAAATCCTCATTAAGCAATACAATTAAGTACCTCTACCATTTAAGAAACACGCAGGAGCTTAGAATCATGCAGCTTCTAAGTGAAATACCTGAAACAGTAGTTTGGAAGCACCTCAGTGTCCAAGCCCTTTTATGGCTTTAGAATTTTGTTTCTCCTGCAAAAATTAAGGCTTCTTTCCTCCCCCTGCGTCACATAGCTTAAACGGGGGTGGGGGGGGAAAGCTTCTAGGATAGTGGAAAACTTTTATTCTTTTAACAAACTTACTGTGTTAAACTAAGTTTGCCAACAACATTTGCCTTTAAGCAAATATAGCCACATTTTCAATATACAGTAAATTAAAACCTGAGCCTAATACGGGGATTGAGTATTTAAAGTACAAAACTATTTAAACTCTGTAAAGAAAAACCTTGTCTAACTATAAACTACAGTGAATCAAAATCAACATTGAATGTGGTTTCATATACCAAAGTTAAGCCACAAACATCATAAACACCCAAACAACAATAAAGCCAAAAAAACCACCCCAAAACAGTAAGGTTAAATTGAAAGAGAAATGTAAATAACTATGTCGAAGATGTGCATAACTACGGAACCAGAACAACCTTAATTCTATCCACAAGGGCAATTCTGCGGACTTCAAAAGAACCAAAGATTTCTTTAAAACTTCACTTAATCTGAGACTGCAGCTACCAAGGTGCTCTCTTACAGCAACACAGCCCCTTCACAACAAATGTTAGCGGCAACGATACCAGTTTCTTTTCCAGGAAACAACTCGTATGCTCCCGTGGTGAACTCCCCTTTGCCCTGGTGCTCGGGTACCGCAGCTGCAGAGCTGTCTGTCCTGGGTAGGACAGACAGACAGCGCAGGTGACTGTCCACAGCAGCAGTGCCCATGTCCATCCCGCCGGGCTGCAATGGGGCCACAGGCCAAGGGAAACCATGCCCAGCCCCAGTGTGTGATGGTTCAGCGCAGCAGTTGGCAGATTTCAAAGTACACAGCTCGAAAAAAGCTGCAAAACCTGAATATCACACTCTAGGAAACCACGTGTTATATACTATTTGTAGTTTGGGGTTTTTTGTTTGGGTTTTTTTTTGTTTTAAGTAGGAACAACTACATTAGAAAACCAGCACAGGATAAGAGACTTGAGCACCAAGGACAGCCAGGTACAAAGAATAAGATAGATACTTCCCCCAAACGCCACGGAAGAAAAACATGCTTAAATAACGAACACTTTAGAAAAGCAATCATAGTATATTTAAATAGTCTACACAATAGAACATCAAACAAATGTTTTATAAAACTAAGATAAATTTCAAGTGATTGCCCTGGAAATCTCAAGAGACAAGACTGTCCTGAGACCAACTGCTGCTGCTGGTCGAGCTGAACGAGCTCTAATCTGAAGTGAAAATTCCGTTTAAGACATCCATGAGTATAAACATTACGGCACAGCTCTCTGCATCAGCCCTAACCTAAAGAACCAGCAGCAGAACTAACAAGAGAGCTACAAGTGCGTGGGGTTTGCTACAGACATTTCAAACCCCTCAGCCCTTCAGTTACCGCATACTTTGCGGACTCCGAAATTAGCACTCAATTTAATTCATCTTCTGTCATGATTGTTCAATACTCTCATATTCTTGTCTATCTGCAGTCCACTACTCTCAGGAAATTCTGGGACAGATTTTCAGCTAACAGTCTCAATTAACAAGCAGTTAGCATCACTCAATTAATGCCAACTACATCATGTCAACATACACCAGATGAATATACAGCTGTGTCAAACTGTGCAATCTCCTACACAAAACAGAGAAAGGGATTCACTGAATTGAAAAGTAATTCAGCTATTTCTTATTTAAATAAAGTAGACAGCACACAGTCCATTTATCATCGGGGGAAATTTTGTGAAGAATTTGCATCAGGTATTTACATGTTTTAAAACATTCCTTTATTCCTAATATAAGAAATTCAAAAACATTTCAGACAATAGCAAGTCTTCTTCAGCTTCTCTGCCTTCTCCCAGACATTTCAGGATACCTTCAATCTGCCATTCACAACACATTTCAAAAGCCGGGATGCTATCTGTCTTTGCAACAGCTTACTCCTCGATGTAAAACCCTACAGCGTTCGTTCACATTTAGTTTCTTCGAGACTACTTGTTCCTTTCTCTCCACCCACAGAAGATCTCTGGAGGCCCTGAGATTCTAAAACATCTTTGCATGTGCTTGAGTAATGATTTTTTTAATGCAGTAATGTCACAAAAAAGTTTCTCCAGGTAGACGTTACTCCCTTCAAACACCCTTTGCTTTGAAAACAAAACTGTGCCATTTTTCCTGGATCAAGAGTAAACTTGAGTTTTAGCTAAAAAGGAAATGAGAAAAATCTTACAAGCAGAATCTTGATACAATATACAATATGAATACTTTTTTTTTTAATGCAACATGTAATCTACATGAAATTTTTTCCAATTACTAGGTCACGTAAAGACAAACAGGTCCTGCTGGGTCTGAACAGACGGGCAGTGGCCAAGCATTAGAGTGAAGGGAGGAAAAGGAGAATCAGAGATAAGAACTGAATTTTCAGTGAAATCCCAGTTTTATCTTTCATATCTACTCCCTGGCATTAGATGTACATCAGCAACCAAACATCCCAGTCCATAAGGATTCAGACTTGCATCTTTCATTTCAACTAATCCCAAAACTCTGCTTAAATAACATACACACATTTATGAGGGAAAAACCAAGTCTCAGCCTTCATGTTTCATCTTGCCTTTCTTCATCAACAATAGGATCATGCTCCTAACAAAGCCCAAACACATTTTTCCTGAATATTTTTTAAAGTGTACTCTATCAGTCCAGTGGACATTATCAGAGTGGCATTTTACCAATACTAAAATCATTTGCAGAAATTAACGCAACTAATCATATCTTATCACCACCTCCATAACTGAAGATTACTGTTGGAACTTTTTATTTTCAGTGGTTCTTCAAACATAGAATAAATCCATGTTTTCTTTTGATTGCCTTCAAAAACGACAGCGTGTCTTCTTGCTAGCAAGTCAGCCAGTTTTTGTAGCACCAATCAAATACTGTATATAAAAAATATAGCAGAATTTAGCATTTAGTTATATAATTTAATGTTTAAATAGAACTTATTAGCTCATTTTTCTGTTTGAATATATTTTTTTCTTTTGTAACAGACAACATATCACAGGGGAAGACAGGCATCTGAATACACAGCAACTTGGCATAAAACTTCAGCTTTTCTAGACAAAAATAACCTTTCCACCTAAAAATGCATCCACAAGTATTATTACCAAGTCAAACTAGAAGTTATACAAATATTTTAAAAGAAACCTAAACCAGTAACTTTGTCTGAAAATGAGCAGCACTCATTTTAGTGTGACTCATATTCCTAATTTTAGTAAAAAACCTAAAGCACTCTATTCAGAATTACATATGTTTATATTCATAAGAGATAAAAAATATTTTGTTACACTGCAGTTATCTTAATATAGTTTTATATTTATTGCAAAATAAACACTTCCAAAATAAACACCCAAGTGAAATCTAGAGTAGCAGAAAACAATAACTGCTGGCAATGCAAGTCAACACCAAACCAGTATCTTGACGAAATCTAGATCACATCTGAGTAGTCAAATATGACATGACATTTAGGGCACACAATTTCCCAGAAAGTAATCATTTCTGAATGTTTAGTCACCATGGGATAAGCGACCACTTTTTTGTTTATTTGTTTAAATAAAGCCAGTCTACTTATTACTTGAATATATTATTAAGGAAATAAATAATTTTGTGCATGCTACTGTAGCTTCATCACTATTTTATAGTTAAACTAAGGCAAGCTAAGAGAAGCAGTGGGAACAACACTCACAACAGTCACCAAAAAAAAATCATTAAGGATTTCCCCAAGATCAGTAGCAAGTACCAAAGGCCAATGATAGAGACTCAATTTTCCAGCTAATCCACACAACCTTGAAGGGGTTTAGTTCTGGAAAAGTGCCAGTATAAGAACATGCATAACTGGGTTTAAAAAAAAAAAATCTGATCAGATATTCAGTATCAACTAGGTTTTGAAAGGTGTTTTGCAGGACAGAACTTCAACTTGGCCCCAAAACTTTGGAGCTTATTTTCCTCCTTATTGTTCCTATTTTTAACAGACCTTCTTAGACAAGCTTACTCAAGTGACCTGAAAAAAGCCTAGAGAATTTAAAATTGATCTTTGACTGTCTCTTGGGCATTTCTGGTTTGTTTTTAAATCAGATATATAAATAAAACAAACATTCCAAGTTCAGAGAAATGGGGCTGGCAAACTCTCTAAAGCTGCTCTTTGCATCAGCAGCAGCTTATTCCACCAAAGCAAAAATTAAGAAAAAAGCCAGTTGTCTAATTTCTTTTCAAGCTCACTTCTGTTCTTCAGTAAGCCAACAGTGTCACAGGTTTCTGTACTGTTGATCTGAGCCCTAATTAAACATAACCAGAAAAAAAAATATGGCTGCATGTTTTGACTCTCCTTTTGGCAAGTACAACAGTGCAATGTTAATAAAATAAGTAAATTTCATCCAAGGCAGAATAATTAAAAAACACAGTGTTCTCTCAAAGTGCTAAATCCTCCAAGCTTTAATCTGTAAGTTATTTCATGATAAATACTCAGTGTTATGTAAAGATAACAAGAAAGTACTAAAACGTAAACTGGACCAAGTTTTTTTTCTCAAAACGAACTTCATATTTATTTATATCAGTTACAAAAACTGTGAAAGATTTTAAAATGTATGCTAGACATTTTTACATATAAATTATAAAACAGGTCACAATTCAGCTTAGGAAAAAAAAAAAAGATGTCTTAGAGAATCAAACATACAGAGTTAGGTCCTGTTCTAAACAGCTCACAGTTTGTGTCATGTTGGAAAGGAACAGATGAGCAGACCAAAAATTAAAATGACACTGTTTGATTTCTGGCAGTCACTACCCACCTCTGTCTTTGGGCAACATGAGATAAGACAATTTGTTTAGTGATGGAGCAGAGGAAGATTTTAATACAATAGCAGTTTCGGGATCCTGTGAGAAGAACTGTATATGGGGAAGATGCAGTTCATTGATCTTTCCAGTGCAAGCAAAGAAAAACAGCAAATAAGAGGCAGCCAGCAAAGGGCAAGACTACAAGACATGGAGGTTTGGGAATTAATACAGTCCTGGATTATGTCCTTAAATTGTAGTTTTTCTGGATTAGATGGTATTCAGGATGGGTACCAACCTCCCAAAGTTCAAAACTGGCAAACCTTTTGAGTGTGCTTTAAACTACGAAGGAAAGAGGGAGATGGGAAGTTGTTATGTAACTCAAATGATCCATCATGTGGTTCCAACATACAAAGTAAGGCAGGAGATGGAGTTCTGAAACAAAAGATGAAGAATAAGAAGAGTATTAACAAAAAGTGGCTATACACAAAAGCAAAGAGAAAGGAAAACAAGCAAGAATTAGAAGTCATTAAATCATAATGTAAGGCCATGGGAAAAAAAAAAATAAGAAAATTGAAGACCTCTACCACACTTTCAAGAAGGGCACAAAAACATATCATGCACCTTCTCACACCACAACTAATGTATATTTTTTAGAGGACATTTAAGGTGTACCTTCTAACAGCTGGAAGACCAGCAACCCACCCAAGATCTTAATGACAATCTTCTAAAGCAAATCACCAACTACAGCTGCATGTTCCATAGCATTTTTTTGTCATCTTCCAAGATGTTAGACCCTGTCAGTTTGGGGAAGGAGATGTTAAATCCAAAACTGCATATGCCTACGAAACTTTACATCTATAAAACAGGAAAAACTGCCAGGTGAACAAGCATACTAAATGCTTCCTAAAACCTACTGGGTTTGTGACAGTATTGTAATCTAAAATCTTGAGTCACAATTTGTAACATTACTGTGAATTAGCTAAAAACAATTATTCCTACTGATAGGCCAAATGTCGTGTTGAATAGTTCACTCAAGATCACACAGAAATCAGGCTGCAGAATTCCTGATCTCATATTTAGTTTGCCTCGTCCGTGACAAGTTCCCCAGTTAAATAGCCAAATGTTAGTTTGTGTGCAGGTCTAGTAAGTGATATTTATTCATCAGATTACATCATATACCATTACGAAGCATATCTCTGCTTTACATTCTAGATACATGACTTTTTGTTATAAAGAGACAAGTGTTTACAGTACCAGATACAAAGAACAGAATGAGGAATTCGAGTTCTGTATTCCTGTGACCACAGATTAGATTCAGATACAGCAAGACACTTTCTCACAGATCCCAATCTTCGTTGACTCAGGATGCCAGAACTGTGCTTGTGCTGCCAAGTAGGTCATGCACGTTGGTATGTACTCTTCACCATGTATCTTAGTAAGGCACAAAATAGCCCACATTTACATTCAGAGTTAAAAATCATTCAACAAGAGAAAGATTTATACCCCATAGCAACTGCATGCAGCTGGATACAGACCAAAACAAATAAAGCACTTTTTGGAAAAGCTTTATTTACCCACTTCTAGTTGCCATGTTTTCTACCCTTAAGATATATTAACTACTCCTGCTAAAGAAATAGAATAGCTTTCAGAGGAGTATACTTTTTATCCTGTGACAGAACAATTCACCTCCCACTTTAAACTGGAATATGGACATGGACATAATCTGTAAACCTTGGTCAGTTACAGCAGTCATATGTTGCTCCCTATGTAAAACAAGACTAATAACGCATTTCTCTAAATCTTAAGTAACCTAGCTAATGTCTATGATATACAAACGTATATAAGTGAGAAATGCTGCTCATGCTTGCCAATGGCAGAAGAGGAACACAACCAGGATGTGTCACAGTTCCTGGATTTCTGAATACGCAATATAATATTGTTTTCTTCAATTTGGTTGTGTTAGAAGAGAATTAGAAATGATCTTCACAAACTTTTAAAAAATAATGAATTTTTGCACAAAGGCAGCTTTTCAACTAATCATCACAAGAGAAAAATGCCCCAAGTTTTACAAACTTGAGTTTAGATCAAAAAATAAAGGAAACTCAATCAGACAACATGCTGATAAAGCTGCTTAGATAAAGAACAAATAACGAGGAGGCAACAAACATACCTTCCAGAAAGATTTTTTTTCCCCAAGTTATGTTATAAAAAGACAATTCTAAGCAACACTCATTTTTCTGAACCTCAAGTCATAGAACATGCAAACCATTCAAATAAATATATCCAAAACTGAACTGTGATAGTTCCCTCTTCACACAGATATTATTACTATCAATAAAGTATGATAACCGGAAAACTTAACATCACTTTTTTTTTGGTATAAAGGAGACACTAACTAAGAATAGGAATTTAGAAACAGTGACCAAGGTGACTATACATAAATGGAGAGGAAATGTAAAGCATACTGCTACAAAACTATTCAGATTTCAAGACAGACTGTTTGTAAGGAGCTTTTTGCAGCAACAGATAACGTAGTAAAATCCACCATGTAGGAGTACGGTAGGAAATCAAAACCAGCTAGATGTTACATGAACAGGAAAAACTGAGCTTATACAGCTGAACAGAAGGCTACAAAGATCTCACACACTAAAAAGAAAAACTTACAGAAGAAATTGAAAAAGAAGGAAAAAACACCTTTCATTCACAGAAGAAAAATAAAAACAACAGGAAGGCATAAGACTTACTGTATGGTCAATAACAGAACTAAGAATTGCAAATGCCATTAATTAAAAAGGTATATATAATGAAAGACAAAACTACTTTTGTTTTAGATGGTCTTCCCTTAAGAATTATTAAAACAATGTGATGTACGATCTATTTATTTTCCTAAATCACACAGAAAGTTTTGCATATCTCAGACTTTAGGAAGAATATAAGATCAATTTATTTCTCACAGTACTATTCCTATTCTATAAATCAGGCAAAATTCTGGCCTTACTAATTCTGAAGCCAGTAGCAAGACTCCCGTTCATCAGGTCAGGATTTCGATCTTTATCTTCCCAAGTTGTCACTTGTCTCCTTCCACTTCTTTCTTGGTAAGGATTTACTGTTTCAGATTTGAGTTGCAAAAACTTATAACTCCTTGACACAATCAAGCATGAGGAGCTTGAAAGGGACACAAGACACTGAGATCCTGTCTTGTGACCCTACTGCTTAGCACAGGTATAGTCACTAGTTTAGTCACTACTATAGTCACTAAGAAATTTCCTGCTGGTAAGCCAGAAACATCATATCCATTAATGTATACATTTTCAGGCTGTAATTAGAGTTGACAGTATCTAGAAAAGTCACTAGAGGTCTCAGAAGATATTGTCATTAGAAAACAGTATACATTTATCAGCCTCTTCTTTCCCCACAATCCAACAAGTATTCAATAAAAAAACCCAAATGTAGAGTTGAAACTATTCAAACAACTCTTGCAAGCACAATTAGCTTTCAAAACACAAAGGCACAAGATGACGTGGAAAGTAAGTTCTGTGTTGCAGTGAGACAGACTGAATCGTGCAAAAGGTCTTTTCATCTCTGGGCTATGAAATATGCATAAAGTAAGGAGAAAAATCTTCGTGAAATTAAATATTTCAAAAGACAGAAAAGAGATTCAGTTACGCTGCAGCCCATTGAAAAATCTTTTTAATTCTCAGATAACAGACAACAAATAAGTACCATATATGAGGGCTCCTGTTCTACAAATACGTTATTCCCCTGTAAAAGGAGCACTAGAAAATACAATGCAGGCAGCTCAATCCTTTGTAAAAAGATTCCATTACAAGTAGTAATCATTATTGAACCTTTCAGCCCAGATGTAATTTCTTACATGTTACAACAAGTTTCACATGCATTGTGAATTTCAGCCAAGGTTGATGAAGTTCAATAACTGGGCTAACCAACCATGTGTACTACTCATTACAGAAGTAATAAATAGATTCATCAAAACAGACATGAAAAAGCCGCATGAACATCTGACACCCTTTCCAGGTTACTCAATAAGAAAAATAAGTTACAGAAGTCCGAGAGAACCTTTTAATATTTACAACAGGCAACAAGTAGACAGTTGGAGCCTGACGTAAAGCAGAGCAATATTAGTATTCCACAATATTAAGCCAAAGTTAAAACAGAGTGATGGCACTCACGGAAAATTCAATCGCTATCACCTACCATAAATTTTCAGAGTACAGCAGTGTACATTAGAGAACCATCTTCTATTAGCATCATTCAAACTTTGAAAATAATATCTTTTAGTAGTTTTCTAATTCTTCAAAATACACCAGGACAAATCCCTGACTGACAGCTGCTAACATCCTGCAACAGAATGAGTTAGAAGTTCCACCCCACAGACACGTTCCCCTCCATAAACCTGTTTTTCTACACCAATAATAATATATTCTGGCCAAAAATGTACTTCGTGCAAGATCCAGGCTCTCCTGGAAAAGCACCATACACTCATCCCCCAAAAGCACTGGCACAAGAAAATTCACGCCAGCTACAAAGTTTTGGACTTCCATGCAGAAAATACCAAAAAAAAAAAAAAAAAGAAGTGTAAGTTCGTTTTTTAAGGTGTGTTTAAGTAAGAAGCAAATAACAAAACTTCTACACAGATACCAACATTTTCATGGTAGGGCTGCTCATGTGGTTTAAGATAATCCATGCCAAATTTAGTCCATTGCACATGGATTACAGGACTTAAAAAATTCAGACTTGAAGTTTTCAGTACCACTTTTCCCACAAATTCCAAATTTTAAATGGGCTTAAAACCAAAACCTCATTGCTACTGTTTCGCTGGCAAAGGATGGCAAGAAAGCCGTTCCTAAACAACATAACTATGCTCAGAGAAGACACTGTTGTAAAAGTTACATCTACAAAATGATGGTTTTATTGGGTAACTTATTTTTCTCATGAGAGGTTATTTTATTCTACTAGGGCAAAGCTTACAGACACTGGCTGCACCCAGACCAGCCATGCTTTTCTGTTAATACACTGTGCTGCTTATGACAGTGAAACTTGTGATACACAGAGCCTGGAATCCACAGAAAAAGAAAAAAATACACACCAAGGAACAACTTTTTTATGCTTTTAAAAGCCCAGTAAGTACAAAAGTACCCCCTGAAAACAATGTCAGGGACAGCTAGGACTTGGCCAAGGAAAACAATCTAAGGTTATCTATTGCTGACCTTTATGTCTATCTCACAATAAGGCTTGAACGCAAACCTCCATAAATAATAGCCACTTCAGTTCTCCACATGTGAAACACTTCCAGCATGAAAACGTACTACCATGCAAAGGCTGTAATAATTAGTTCGCCACAAGTTATGCTGGCTTAGCAAGAAAATAAGACGCATCTCCTTACCAAAACTCCAGTATTCCCCTTCTTTCTGCACCAAGCTACAACTGAGTTAGGTACAAAAATTCTTCTTAATAAAAACAGGCAGACATTTCAACTTATTAATCCACAGGAATTCATGCATCTATGAAACCTAATTTTGATTAAGACTAATTCTTTTCACTAAATTGTGGAAAATATCTAGATAGTAGGAAAAGATTGTTCAAGAAGTATTGTCACAAGCTTGCTCCCCCTTGTCACATCCCTTTTTTCTGCTCTCATAAGAAAAAGGAATGCAAATAATAGACAATTACTGGAAAGCAAACACCTTGCTGTTTGTCATAATGAAACATAAAAAAGAAGTTTACACTTGGAGATCTTTGAGAAAAGTTAAAATATGAATAGAACTGAGAAAAATAACAATACAGACCAAAACCAGAGATGTAACTTCTCTTAAATATTTTTTCCAAATATAAACCACCCAACAAAAACAGGCTTTTTTTTTTTCCCCCCCAAGGCTAACAAAATTCCAGTATTACAGCATAAGAAAGATTCTAAAACCCTACAATAAACCATGAAGTGAACCTGAAACAGAGGACTACCTTGAGCAGTTCCTTTGCAGGCAGTCCTGCCAGTTGTAAGACCTTTAAATACTATTTCGTCTGGAAACAGACTAGAGAAATTAGAAAATAAACTATGTGCTTTCGAAGAAAAATGTGCACATTTTTCAAGGAAAATTTGCAATCTAGCTCAAAAATAGAGCTGAATAATTCCTTACTGACAGATTCAGACAACCATCTGTGGGCTTAGACCACCAAACTCCACGCAATACAGCAAAAGACAATGAACATATTTAAGACAGTCAGACTAATACTATGAAAACGAGAGTCCTCAATGGTATTTGTAAGGGTCTGTTTTATTCCTCCCATATGATCCGAGTTTGACTTAAATGAGACCATTCACTGGTCTAATTAGGATTCAGCAAGTGTTACCTTCTTTGTGAAGGCTGATAAAGCCAGCCTCAGTAAAATGTTATGTTGCCCACAAATAATCTCAGTAACTTCTGCAGCTAGAACAGTTCCCCATATTCACAGAATTCTCTGCAGGTACAGAGCAGTCAGTTTTTGATCACACTTTTCCTGTCTCTCCATGGCCAACAGATTTAAGACAGAGTGGTAAAAGCTAGCTAGCATCTATTAGAGAACTTAAATGATCTTTGTGAGAAATTCAGCTAAGTTTTAAAAGTTAATTTTACTCCTCTTACGAGCAGTAGCTTGAACAGCTATTGCTTAGCAATCACTCAGTTGGCATAAGAAATGCAAAGGTTAACCACACCTGCCTCTATCAGGGCTCTGATTCTGCTTTTTAACCACAAGAAAGACTCTGAACAACACTAATATGGGAACTGCTCAAACACTACTACACAATATACAGAAACAATAGCTCAGAAATCAGAAATTCAGAAATTCTGAACTTACGCAATATGTCACGCATCCAGTAAAACCAACTTTCATTGGCTTCTGCCAGCATGAAGTACAAAAGCAGAGTCAAAGCACAGCAGTCTGGCCGCACATAGTGTATCGTTTATGTACAGCTTTGCTTATTCTTTATACTCCTTTTGTAAACAGAAAAAAGTAAAAAGCTACCAAAAATAACTTCTTTTTTAATACAATAAAACAATGACAGAAAAACAAGTATCTTGGGATCTCTCTGAATTAATGTAAGCACTGTCTGCTTACTGAAAAGAGAGATTCCGAGCTTTCCAACAGTTTAAAGTTCTATTTCCACCCTGACAGTATCAGATCTTAGATGCTAGTGTTCCCAGAATTAACACAATTAGTCCCACAGCACTGAAACTTTACCTTTTTTTTCCCCCACTAAGGGAGACAGACAAGCTCCTAGTACTTTCAGAGAAGAACAATTTAAGAGGGGTAGCCGCTCTACATTGCTCACAGATGTTAAGTGTTCAAACCATGTCCCATATGAGAGAGATTTCTGAATTCGGTGCAGGTGATAACAGTGAAAGGCATATGATAAATTGCAGAGCTACATAATTTGTATTTATCACAAAAGCACCACCATGTGTGAACACAATCTAATCATCTACATTTTACTGTGATGATTAATAATAAGTAAATTATCAAGTTACACATTGCCAAAAGTTGCATAGACTCTATTCTGATAGTTGAGCTCAAAACAGAGTTTTAGCTTTAAGTCTCCTGATTTCATATACCTGATCCTCAAATATTGGCAACACTTGTTTAAGGAGATGTGAATCAGCCATGGGTGTGGCATAAATCAAATTAAAAAGAAAGAGGGAAAAAAACATGGCTCCTAACTGTATTTTAGTAAACAGAAAACAGGATGCATTGTATTTCCTTTGTTTGTAAAAACATATTTTAATAAAACATGTCATCTGCTAAAATTTACTAACCATATCAAGCTACAACTTAATCAGACATTTAGAATTTAAAAACCTAAGTGATATGCTGCAATCTAACTTGCACCAGTTTTGCAATAACCATGTTTTATTATTAACTATGTCAAGCTAGCTTTCCACACTTAAAACATAAGACACCAATAGAGTCATAAGGAGAAAAAAAGCTACAAGAGAGAAAAATAAAACGGGAAAAACTTCGGTTTATAATTTATAAATTATAGGGCCAGTTACTCAAAACAACTTTTAAAATCATAAAGCAGATGCTTAATTGTGATAAATTATAAGCACGTTTCCCAGCCTTTTGCATCAGTGTGACAAAAGTTGCCAGTACTGAAGTTCTGTAAAGGAAATAAAAGAATTAAGATAACTTCTCACACCAAAAGTACATGCAAACCGAAAGCTGACTGAATCCGTGACTCATCTTTTAAGTACTAATTAACAGTATCTAATATGAAACTTTTCTCCTGGCCAAGGCCTCTTCATTGCATAGCAATAAAAGTGTCAGAAAAAAAAAAATAGAAGATAATTCCATTTAACCAAACACGAACTGAAAATTATTTTGAAGAAATAATCTAAAACATTTCCACAATTATAAAATTACATGCTTTACTCTGGCAAAACATAATCCAGAAAAGCAATATAGCAAACCACATTATCACTGGAACTTCTGGATTTTCTTCAGTATCCAAAAAAAATTAAGCTGCTCAAAGCCAAAAGTGGTTTTAATTTTCTTGATATAATTTCTTCCTGTTCCGGGCATCCCTTACAAAAGCAATTAACAGATTTCTTCTGACCTTCATGCAGCAGAAAAAACAGAACTGTGGCTTGAGCAATGGTTTTTTTGTGATTATCAATAGAGTTTTGTGATAAAATCTTGGGAAAGCATTAAGAAAAATCCAACTTTGTGGAATCTGCCTGACTGCACAGAACATGCTCATTTTGCCCTTCCATAATATATGACAATACCGCTTGCGTTTCGCTACTCACGCATACTCAAGCAGTCACAATGGGTTAGATGCAACTGCACCTGATACAGAAAACAGAACATGTAGTTTCAAGGTCATATAGCTATATGAATCTTAGCACCAGATAGCAATATTCATACCAGTCACAGAAAATCCCATTAGCTACACAACCATCTCCCTTATATTAAAACCAAGTAATATTCTTTAATTTTTTTGCTTTGTTTTGAGCAGATTGCTTACACGTACAGCTGGAAATACCACTTATTTTATAAAGTTAAACCTAGATGAACAGCTGACATGCTTTTTGAAATTTCAAGTTCTAGCCCTAATAATTAAGAACACAAACAACAAATTCACAGGAGCATTTACCAAAAACAAGAAAAAGCACCAGGTCTCTTTTGTTCAGTGTTTTCAGAGAGCAACACAGCCCTCTAGTGGAAAAATTAGGGTGTAGGACTTCATTCCTCGAAGCAGCGTGCTAGGAAAGGGCTTTCTCCGTAACCTTAACTGATGTTGAGACCTTTAAAACAAAAGAAAGCAACGCACACACAGGACGGTATGCTATCCCTAATCTCTCACAGTGGAACAAGCCTTACTGACTTTTAAGGAACAAATTGACAATTTACACTGCTCACGTTTAAACGGACACAGAACAGTAAGTTTTCTAAACCAGAAAGATTGACGCAACAAGACTGAACTGTTCGGTAAGTCAGACCTACTTCTTTTTACCACACCAGCTTTATCATCACAAAAAGTTACCTCAATGTCTAATGCGATACCCAGACTGAAATTTTGCTTGACCTCAAAAAACAGATGAGAAAAACATCCAAAGAATATTCGGACTGCACTGTCAGAAGAAAAAGCTTCCAAAATAAGAAAAAAAACCAAACTTACTAACAACTCTTGATCTGCTATAATCTCTTGATATTGTAAGAACAGATTAATCCATTAATCTTTCCCAAACTGCTAATGAAATCTAATGAAGTGCTTATAAATCTAGTTTTAAGTACATTTTTTCCACACTTTTTGCAGCAATTTTAAGGACTAAGAAAATATGTACGTAATATAGGAAATTCTTACAGTCCATACTCCTAATCAGTAAAAGAAAGAACCACAGAGCAGTCTCCCCATTTTACACACACATTAAGAGAAGTTAAAGGCAACAAAGCAACATTTGAGAAGCCAGTATGCTTAAATACCACTAAAACTCTTACCACTGCTGAAGTCATCCAAAGTATACCCTCAGTAATTAAGTAAGCCTCTCTGTTTTTCAGATGATGAGATTTTTCAACTATGAGGAAAAAACAACAAAACACACACAAAAAACCCACCACACACACACAAAACAAACAAAAAACCCAACCACACCTTCCTGGCAAGACATGTTGGATTTCTCGTACTAGATTCACAAATAAAGTCAATTAACTTATCACTTCATCTTTACTGATCTGCTTTTAACTTTGCTATCTTAAAGCAGTGCACATGGTCAGGGAAAAAAAAAAAAAAAAAAAAACAAACTACGCTCATCCATCTTTCAAGAGATTCTAAGCATTTTCAAAACTTTAACAATGCAGTAATTGAAAATGCATTTTTCTGCATTTTGATAGACTGCAGTGTACTGACCTATACCGTGATCTTTGTTCTACCCATCTCAGAATATTTCTCAACAAATGTACAGATACCATAAAGGCAGTGTCAAATACACCATTGAAACTAATCTTGACAACAATGAAAGGGCCAAGTGTTTTTTTTTTTTTTCCTTGCATTATTAAATGCTCAACAAGCAATCCATTCTTTTTCAATCACCTTCTACTTAATGGACAGCAACATTTCCTTGGAAATATTTACATTTAGACTTTACACATTAGTGTTCTGAAAACACAGTAATTGTTTGCTCCTCAAAATAGGCAGAGAGGTAAATATTAGCTCCAAAATATAGAGAGTTTAAAAGGACTATCTACAACACAAAGTGGAACACAGCACTGAAATCCTAAAGTTACTGGGGAACAAGCTCCAAAACTGGTAAGGCTCTGCCTGAGCTACCTAATTCATATTTCCACATGGAGCCCCAAAGAATTGTGTAGATACACCAAAGCTCACAGCAATCTCTACGTTTCAATCCACTACATGACACACACACCTCCAAAGCAATAAGCCAAGAGTCACAAAACACTGCTAAGACTTTAGCTAAGACTGATACATTTTAAAGACTTAGGCAACAGTGTTTCAAGAAGAGTTTTTAACTCTACCAATTATGTCCAAATTAATCGGACAAAAACACTGCTGGCCAACCTCAAAAGGAGAGCATTCCTTTCACACAAGACCAAGGAGTTTAAACACTGTTTTTCTTCAAACAGGTCAGTCAGAAATCACAACCAGCACAAGCCCGGCTCAGATGGTATCTTCTCTCAGAAGCCCTTATAGCTCAGAGAGGAAAAAAAACATAAATTACACCAGTGTAAACCCTAGAACTACTTTCTCTTTAATCCATGCTCCATGGCAATTGGTAAGTAGCATCAGACACAAAGCCTAGGACTACAGCAATATTAAATGCAACACGGTATGCAAGAGTTTTAAGTTATATAGGCCATAACACCACCTTAATCACATATTTGCTACATCACCTTCATAGTTTCGGACTTTATGTTCCAACCTCACTAAGCAGCACAAGCCCAAGGTTTATTTCACTAATGCTCCCACTCTTCTTGGTATGCTTCTGATCGGGGTGATATCCTGCCCTCACCTACTAATAGAAATCGAGACAGTATCTATGCATATGTGCATATATATACTTGTGAACATAAGTCACAAGAAAAACAGATCTAGTGCAAGGATGCTCTTGCTTACTTGTGATCAATCCAGATGATAAACTAAGGGAGAAACAGGAGAAAAAAAGTCTTGACAAAAGCATCATACATCTTGGATTAATCTTTTGCCGTATATGAAACACTTTCAGCTCATTCAGCAAGTCTGAATGGTAGCTCTTCTCCTGCTGAAGGCAAATTATTTGAGCCCGGGTAATTCTTAAATGTTCTGAGACGGCACAGTTGCATACAAAGCAATTTCTACTGCTGGATACAATGTACAGATATACTGTACTGAGAATCTAGAATGTAAACCTTACTAGAAAACACAAATTCCTGAGACAGGTAAGTACAACACTTGCTGCCCTAACTGCAATACCAATCTGCAGCAGCAGATCATCCAATGACAGCAGGATATGTGCTGTTAATGCATAAATTGATGTAGTCCCACCACGAAGAAAACTGCAAACTACAAAAGGGAAAAAAAGATTAACAGTTACCTAGGACTTAGAGCTCCACATTTACCAGGAAAGTTCAAATCTAATACTAAACTATATCAGCGTTTTAATATTTGTGACTCCTCCACATATTTAGGCCACAGATTAAGACATAACCTGTGCAGTTTGCTGAGTGAAACTTCAAACAGCCTAGAAAATTAAGTTGGAGAAGACATTCCGTCTTATAACAAGAAAGGCAAAAGCCTCTAACCACCAAAGCTTCATTATAAAATGAAACAAAAGCAGCTAATTAGAATAATTCAAATAATCACCCACTATAGAAGTTATAGTAAGTAACAGATACCTAAACAAGCTGAGTGTCTAAAAGGATTTATGAACCTGTTAGAAAATACAACTAACAAGGATTTCAAAAAGTCAAAACCATATTTTTTTTGCCCTAAAAGACCATTGAATATGACATTCTGACACAAGTTCATCAAGTTGACTTTAAGGCACCTTCAGAAATAAAGATTCCACAACACCCTTGGAAAATCTTTACCTGAGTTTACTTCCTACCATCAGAGAATTCTTCAGAATATTTTCTCTGAACTCCCGTGCAGCCATACAAACCTTCCTCCTTGTCCTAGACAACAAGATCAGAAAAAGAAACTTCCTTTCCCTTTCACAGCCATCTTTCATGTATTTACATAATGTAAAATGCCTCAATCAATATTTTTCTGGACAAAATAAGCTGTTTCAGAACTTCATGTCTTCCCAGTACCTCTCCTCTAATCCCCAGGTTCTACACATTTTTTTTTAAAAAGCATCACACAAACCTGAACAAAGTTTTCCAACTAAAGGTTTTATATGGATATAATGCAATCAAAGTTTGAATACCAGAAGAACACAGACATTTAAACAACAACTCATGATGTCAAAGTAGCCTGTAAGATAAAGATCGCCATATGTTACACTATGTAGAATGTTAACGTACCTATTCCTGAATTTGCTCCTGTGATTATAACCACTTTTCCACTCAAGTCACGACCCTGGAGTATTTCCATTGCAGTACTGTTTCCATCGTATTTTTGCCTAGTAGTAGGTTTTACCGGATTATCTTCAACTGTAAAGGCCAGTCTTGGGTCAAGGTAGGTAGTCCTTTTATTTATGTGGCTGCAAAAGAACACAAACATTCAACTGCTTTGATCCTTCTATATTCTGCATTTAGATTTTAAATGTATTTTAACCACTGTTGTGTACAATTCCAGTGGACTACTTAAATTCCCAAAAATAATTTTGTTTTCAGTTTTGTTAAAATGATCTAAATTACTTTTTATATAATTTTTCTGATTGTGACGGTGTCCATTAATTATTGTATTCACATACTTCACAATACCATTCTGAACTTCATGTGAACCCCTGACATAGAAAGCAGAATTTTGTCAAGGGAAAAATCCCATTATACTAGGAAAGATCAGGTTGTCTTAGGAGCACTGTAAAAGGGGCCTGCTCTACTCCCTTGAAACAATACACCAACGAGAAACATAGCTCAGTACTTTTTTTCTCAAACAACTGAAAACAAATAGCTTCACATCTGCTCAGCAAATGGCACAGTTTAGGTCAGGTTCACCTTTCTAAAACAGAGTTTAGGTTTTCTTCAGACAATTATTAGAAAGAGACACTAAGCAGCAACCTTCAGTATTCAGCCCTTAATTATAGGACAGAGAAGGCTACACTTATAGTATTATTTTGGCCAGTGAATATTCTTCATTCTACCAAGTTAGTTTGAAATAATTACCCCATTTTGACTCTGCCATTGAAAAGATACAAAAGCAAATGTTCCCAGAAATCTCTTTCTGCTTCTGTGAACTTCCTCCTCCCTTCTCTTTCTTTGCTCGCTCAATCCCTGTCCTCTTTTCCTTCTGTGCTTTAGATTGCAAGCGAGTCACAGCTGCAGCAATTTTGTTTTCTTCTTGTGTGTTTAAAGCACTACTGCAATGTTAACAATTAGCCATGAAGTGCTGGATACATTTTTAAAGTAATTCTTACAGAGTTTATCCATAAAAGTATACAAACAAAATGAGTCTACATAAACATTTCCTGAGGGTCAGCTCACATTCTGAGACGTGGATTACCAAGTCACTCCATCCTGACATCCAAGTCAGTATTTCTGTGCACATGGAAGAGTTCAGAAAACCACAAACAGGGGTCTGGACACTGCTACAATTATAATATCTGCATATGGAATCTGACGTTGTACTTATCAATTTCTTTGTCTTTCCAGCTGATATTGTCACAGTACCATAACTCAAAAAGGCCACCCAACATGAAACACAGTTGGTCCTACTTGTCCATATTCTACATTTTGACATACTTACTCCACAAAATATACTTGTCCATTTTCATCAGTCTCCTGCTCCCATCCATATGGCAGACCTAGGAAACACATACAACATCATCTTTTCGCAGGCATTAGAGTATACTCAGATTTGAAGTTTAAGTGATTTCTCAGATGTGGCAAAATTCCGCATTATTTCTGTGCAGCTACCCATTGCAATTAAATATTGGAACCTGAAAGGGTATCTGCCCTAGTCACCCACAACTGCTCTCTAATAAAAGTACAATATACAGGAGATCTGGTACAACTGTGGTGATTTGCATATTAAGTATAATCTAAAAATTCTTTATAAAGACTATTTCACATTATAGCACAAACTGGCAAAATGCAACCCTGCTACCTACTACATACACATCTCTACTGTACACAGTTCAGTATCTATCCCTGATAAACAGCAAAAGCATTGAACTAAACGTAATAAAAGTTATACGTGACACATACCAAAAGCTGGAAGATCAGAACTCTCAAGTGTATATGGGATACATTAAATCGAAGTTGGAAGGACAGATAAAAGAACAAAAATGACAAATCTTTACAAAATAAATTAATATTTAAAGACTCTGCAGAGGTACTTATCAGTATTGCCAATATTTCTAATCCTGGCTGAAAAGTATGCATTTATAGTACAATCAGCTCAAAACCTAATGAAAACATTCCAGTTAATTATAGTCAGATTACAAATGCCAAAAGAAATATGGCTTGTCAACAGTATCGTACCCCTAAGTACACCATACAGAAGTTTCTGGAAAGATCTAATCTAAGGCACCAATCCAAGGTCCTCAAGAAGTCATATACCTTTGGAAGTGTCCTGCAACATTGGCTGTCTTCCATTCTGGCACAAATATTCAATTCAATTAGTGAAAACAAGCAAAACGAAAAATAATGGGACTTCCTTCTGCACCAGGGATATCCTTTAATCAAATATATTCTTTTAATAATATAATATAATCCACCTATAAACATTACCTGATGGGAACCAGGAGATCAGAACCCAATCAGATAATTCCAGACTGACTATATGCTTTACAAGCCATGGCAAAACAATCCCTTTATCCTGGAATTAGTACTTTGGCATTATGGAGCAATACAAGAAAGCCATAAAACTGCCAAGTGATCACTCTGCACAGACACAATCACATACATCAAACACACTGAAATCAGCTGTATTTGGCAAGCTCGGTTTGCCTCGGTGATTAGCGTCAACTAGAAGATCAATGAGATCCAGTTCCTGTACAAACTCCAACTGATGTTTGTAACAATTTCAGCTTAACACAAACCTCCTGCAACACGTTTCCTCTTCCCAGACTTCGGATGTTCCCACTGTGTTTTTTCTTCTAAGTGGCTGTAGGGAAAGAGAAGTTTAAGATTTTAAAAGACTGTCTAATAATTTCTGTAGTATAATTTTTTTTTTCATACAGCACATACAGTTTTTTTAACTTTTTTGGTTTTTAAATACGGGTCAGAAAATGGCTTGTCTTCTACAAAAAGGAAACATGTCAATCCCTTGCTTAAGAAAGGTCAAAAGTGCTGTTAGAAGTCCTCAGGCTTCCACACTGCCACAGTTCTTGAGGAAAAGTAACTAACCAGAAAGCATAGAAGTCTATAAAATTTAAAATAAATGTTTGACTTTCAATCTAAATTTTGTCGCTTACTATGAGAATGAAGAAAACACAAAAGTCATTAAAGAAAAACATTAACAGACCCAGAAAACATCAAAGGATGGTGATCCTTGGCAGGAAGAAGAAAGCAAGAAAATAATTTATCAGCGACTAGGAGAAATAACATTAGAAAGTTTTCAAATAACAAAAGCACCTTTCTAAAACTCTTGAAACTCTTGTCTAATAATACTGATTTGCAAGCTGTAAGGTAAATAGGTCTGGATTTCTGTTTGAGCAATTGTAGCATTGGACAGGAAAGTTTATCCAAAGGCCCTGACTAGTAGCCTACGTATTTTATGAGTGATAACAGTACCACATCTCTTATTCTAATTCAGAGATTTTATTCACTTAAAGCACTGTAACAGCATTAATATCCTCTACCTATATCATACGGTTTTCTGCAGACTAATAAGCAAAGTGATGCACTCAAAGTGCTGAAATCAAGTTGGATATTAAAACTTTATATTTCATTAAATATTTTTAAATAATAACCAAGTTTTTATATTAAGAGTCAGGCTGGGATTACTTGAAAGCATGTCCAAACTGATAGCTGACAAAGTATGAAATAAAGACTGACAACATTATTGAATAACATATGCAAATAATCACTGAACTACAGATCTGGTACCAACAGCAATTTACACAGAACGATTTACACCGTGACAGCACACAGTATTACAGGAACCACAGCAACATCTGTGTGACCCACAGCAACACTTGAACTTCAGGATATTCATACACTAAAGATACAAGATCCCAAGTTCCTCCTGTCTGGCATGAGATACACAACCAAATAAACAGAGCTTGGCAAACAAATGCTCACTGAGCTTTGATAACTGACTGTGTTCACACCTGACTCATCACAAAGACCTTTAAAGGCCTTAAACCAAAGTGACCATATTCCTGATAAGTTTAAAGTTCATGTTGTTGATAAGTTTTAAAAACAAATTTCCAAAACATGCAGAGTTATCACAGATATAGAGCTTATGTTAAAGATAGTAGCAGCATAACACCTCTTCATGCGAAGTAGTTTTAGACACACTACACAAGATTTTCAGCCAATAAAGATACACTCAAGTTATTAAATTAAATGGAATTAGTTCAGTTTCACAAGTTAAAAACCAGAACTATTCAATTAATTGTTTGTGTAAAAACTACTCTCAGTAATATGTTATTGTTTTGTAGATTTGCTACTTTCACTTCCTTTCTGAAAGAGCTTTTGAAGTCAAAGGAAATATACAGAAACCTGACATAACAAAAACAAACATCCAGAGAGAACTGACAGTGTTTATAAACCAAGTGCAAATAAATCAAAGCATTCTGTCCAGTGTTTGTAAAGCAGAACTTGGGAGGAAGATGCCAACTCACCACAGGTGAGATTGCACTATACTTTTCCCCCTTTTTGTGAAAGGGAATAAATCTTGCGGCTTTAAATAGACTGAAACAGATTCCAAGATCAGCACGACTACAGATACCACAAGAGATAATATATAAATATATATTCCAGTAAGTAAGCCAGGCCTGTAGCACATCCCGTTTGTAATCAGTGAGGACGCGACCATTTTCAGTGGCACAAGCAGATGGTGCTAAACGCAGATGTTCACCTCTTGTCAAAGCTGTGGTTCACTGAAGAGCTGAGAGCATTTACAGCTTTTAACTTCCACCGTACCTGTTTCTTCCCTATTCCTAAGAGAAGGAAAACTAAGAAAACTACAACACCGCGCAAGGCTCAATGGCCTATGTATATAAAGATCACCCACAAGAAGCACGAGGTGCACGGCGACAGCAACAGCGGGTGACAGCCCGGCCTGCACCCCAGTGTCCGGGGCTGCTCCCGCAGCGGGCGGGGGCCGGGGCTCTGCCCGGCGGCGCTCAGCCCCGCACAGCCCCGCCCGCCGCGGCCACCGCGGCGCTCTGCACCGGGTTCTGCACCGGGCTCCGCACCGGGCTCCGCTGCACAGCCCCGCGCTCCGCCGGCGCTCCCGGGCGGGCACCGCACGCGGAAACAGAGTCACACAGGGACGGGGCCGGGACCGGCCCGGCGGCGGCTGCTCCCCGCGGGACAGGGCGCGAAAAGGAGGGTCGTGCCCGCACCCCGCGCTGAGGGGGCAGCAGCGCCGGCGGAGCGGACGCTGCCCCAGGGCAAAGGGGCAGGTGGCCGGGGGGCTCCGGGCGGGCTCGCCCTCTCCCTTACTTGGCGTAGTAAACCCAGCCGCCCCTGGTGGTGCGCTCCTCCCAGCCCGGCGGCAGCTCCTCCTCGCTGTCCGTGTCCTCCAGCCCCGCGTACTTCAGCGCCGCCATAGGGACGGGCAGCCCGTGCTGGTGCTGCTGCCGCGAGCCAGCGGCCGCGCGCCGCCCCGCCTTTTCCGGCCGGCCCAGCCAATGGCGCGGCGCGGCGGCACCACGGGAAGTGTAGTGCGGGCCGCCCTCAGCCCGCGGGGATCGGCCGTCAGCGCCCCCTGAACCCGAGCGGGTCCCGGGCCGGGCTGGGACCGTTGTGCTGGCCCGTCAACCTCAGGTTCTGGGGGCGTTTCCAGCCCGCCACTTTCAGAGACGGGCGCGAATACACTGACGTCCCAGAAAGCCACGAAAAAGAACTGTTCTGTGAGCTTTTTGCTGTTAGTTGGAGCCTCATGATCTCTGGGGCGAGATTCTCCACAGTGACCGCGCCACTCAGAGCTGCTCCGCGCTGCGCTGCTGGGTGCGGGCGGCCCGGCTGCCCAGCGGTGCCTCAGGCGCGAGCACCCGGCCGCTCAGCGGTGCCTCAGGCGTGAACTCCCGCCCAGCAGCTGCAGCTGCCTCACCGCCCGCTGCGCGGGCCCCTTTGCCGCCCTGCATCACCTGGCGATGTAGCTGGAGCCAGCTGCGAAGCCTGCAGCAGTCGGTCAGAGAATGGGCAGTAACTCCTGTCCGTCCAGCGGCAGCCCAGGCAGCCCCTTGCAGCTGGGGCAGACGAGGACATGCCTTGTTTGTTACCGCTGCTCAGCTGACATGGCATACACACCTGACCCGCCGCACTGCTTTTGATCCCGTACCCACGTGCTGGCTGATTAGTCTCTGCTTATATAACCAGACACAGCTGCCAGCATTTGTGGTAACATTTCTCCATTGCAGTCCTTCGGCAGGTGTTTTAAGCAAGAAAAAATAATTGAAAAGAAAAAAAAGCCGAAGCCGCTGTTGCACAGAGCCTGTGATGGCTGAAGACTACAGCAGGTGGCAGTGCAAGCCCACAAATGCAGCAGCCTGCGCTGACTCCTTTGGGTGACATTCTTACGCACTGTTTGGGACACTGACCTATCTGGCTAATTCACTATTAGCACGCGTACCTGTCTAGAAAAAGCAGCGTCAACTTTTTCCTGCCCTGCTGCGCCCATCACTTTGCAGGTTCCCCTGAGGAATTGGACCTACTGAATTATCTCCTCCTGCTAGAAATAAAAACTCATGCATCAAGAGCCAGTTTTCATATGAGAGTATTACTGGAAGCATTAGAAAAGACTGTGACCATACTCTCTTGGGTAAATTCCAGTGACATGCTCACTTCTCGTCTGGGAAGCTGGTGAAATACTCTTTAGATGACTGTGCGGAGAGATATGCCAGGTCTCAAGAAAACATATTACTTAAGTCCATGTTTGAAGTACAGGAAAAGAGTGTTAATCTAAGAGTAGTACTGCAGAAGGAGGTAGTTGTTAGTTTTCTTCCTGTTGCAGTCTGCTAGTATTCAGCATCCAGTATTCCATGGATTGTGTTGACTGGAAATGTGGAAATCATTTGTCTGAGAGGTTTCCTATCCCAACAATCCGTAGTGCATAAAGTACACCTTATGTCCTAAATGTAAAAAGCAGCATTGCAGTATTTCACTGCTAAGTGTGTACAGTGTACTTTAGAAAGTGAAATAGAATCTTAAAATCAGGTGTGTGTATGTGTATATACCCACTAAAGAGAACCACTGCCTTTCATGTAAAAATATTTACACTACAAACGAAAAAGCAAAGGCTTCGCTGGACAGCACAACGTGGATATTAACAAATTGCCTTGAAGTCCTTGGTACGTGAGTAATATGATATCACGGAAGTCCTATGGGTTTATACTGGTTTCAGTGCAATTTCAGTTTCTACAAAAATATCTGAGAAATCCCACACTTAACTCTTTGAAACTTAAGAATCAACAAAGACTGCAACAGTTATGATACTTTTCACAAACATTTCTTCACCTCTACTTTTAACCGCCTCCTACTTTTCAAGAAGTTTTCACTGGGAAATAAAAGAAGTCACAGTCGATAATTTGATGACTCATGTCATTTACTTAATTGTTTCAAAGACTGTTGAAATTCAACCATTTATTTCAACTTCAAATGCTGGCAAAATGGAAGATTAATTCTCTTTCAGAGGATCAGGTAAGTCCTTTGTCATCTTTTCTAGCTCTTGCTTTTTGCATTAATTACCTGTATGTCTTACCTACATAATCCAAATTACATCAAGAAACTTCATGTGGACATACCAGATTTAGGTCTGATTTCAGTGGTGGTCCACACAAGTTCAGGCTTCTGTCCCGTTGTGCTGAATTGCAGAACTAGCTCTGTGAGGTTTCTCAAATGCCAGAAAGCAATAACCATGGTTTCCATCAGAGCAGGGCTGTAACTTAGGACACAGATTGAGGTCTGTAACAGTTTTACTACAAATTAAGACACTTTTTCAGATCCTAAAATGGCAGGAGTAACACAATCTTCCTCCTTAGCACTTCTTCCACATCAGTTCTGTGTTAGGAAAGCAAGAAATTGTATAAGAATTGACTGAGTGTACGCATTTATCTTTGAGGCATACAATATGTGCATTGTTCTGATTGCGTTTTTTGGGTTTTGTTTTTCGGTTGGTTGTAGGGGTTTTTGTTTTGTTGTTTTTTGTTTGTTTGTTTTTAATAGCAGTTGTGTAAAGTTACTGTCCATTTCCTTGCACTGCTGAAAAATAATCGGTCTCTGTATTATTACAGTGATATCAGTCATCATGTTCATTTACGCAGGGTAGTAAATAATCCATTCTGCTTAAAATCTTGTGTCACTTGCTTTCAGAGTCATATTTCAGCAAATAGTACTTCAAAGATATCGTTCTGATCCATTGCTGCAGCAATCCTGTAAATTAATTCTTCTGGTTATTCTAAGCCTCACAGACCAAGATTAATTCCACAGCCTGCCAGAAACTGGATAAATTAAAACAAGAAAACATTTAGAAATGGTTGTTGATTTTATAATAGCATAAATGTCAGTTGGAATCTTAATCTCATTTTCTGTTAGCTGTACTTTAAACTATCAAAACCAAATGTATTTATCTAGCTTCTCCAGGAGAAACATTGACAAAAATTTGGTCATATAAATACACTAGCGAGCCTAAGGCAGCAAAAGCTTAGATTTCCTTAATGTTAGTCATGGGCTTATGTGCTGTGCTGAATCATGGCCATTGTCTGTCAAAGATCTGATTACTGATTTCTCTGACAAGGATTTGGGCACCGAGAGTTATCTGGACAAGAGAAAAATAATTGTGACATATTGCAAAAGCATCCAGATGACACAGCAAAGGTTGATTCACCCTTTTGATTGAGCACGTGTCTATTTGTTAGAAATCATGCTTCAGGAATATGACAAAATCCTGAACAGCCTTCAGATCATATTTTTTCAGCAGCTGCAAAATCACGTTTGTGTAGGCTACAGCTGTTTCTTTTCAGGTGGAAATTCTGTCTCTGTGACTCACGCGTTTCCTACCTCAGCAGTAAACTAAAGCAGTGTAGTCTGCATAAGGCTATGATTTTAATCCACAGGGACATAATAAATGAATACTTGAGCTACTGCCTACTGTGAATGTGCCATGTCCCTCAAGCGAACAAATGAATTCTTTATTTTTTTTTGCTGTAGTTAAACTCAACTTTCTACAAAAAATGTTTACAAGGTCACTTTTGACTTTCTTTCAAGTTATGAAAACTGTTTAAACTTTCAAAATCCCTGAGTTTTTACCCAAGTTTATTTTTAGAAATGTCAGGAATTTTATCCTCCTTCCTTACATACAATAATATCATTTTCAAAATAATTTTGAAGTTAATAGGATTCTAATAGGCCTTATTGTTGATGATCTTCCAGTCTCCTCTGAAAATAACATAAAGGACATTTTGTATATGGAATCTGTCTATGAAGCCTCTGTGGAAACTGCAGAGTTGGAATCCCAGTTATAAGAGTTTCTGTGTCTATTTCTATGGTTCTGTGATTATATTTCCAGAGAAAACAACATACCAGTGGGATGCAAAAAAAATGTAGATACAATTGTGCCTTGAAGTGGTTGTGGCAGCAGTAACCTCTGACAGACCATATTTGAATAGTGTAAAGTCTACATTTTATGTGCAATTTAATATTCATTTGTTCAGAATGTGCACAGTGTGGAAATTAATGTGCAGGGTTATATTAGATGTCCGTGTGTCCCTACTTTCAAATTCTGAATGTTTAATAATAGAAATATTAAACTTGTTCAACATGATTTAAAAAATAATGGTGGTAAGGGATATTTAATAGTTTTGGGATAAATATTAAAAAGGAAAGTATTTTGTCTTTTTATTCAACATTCAGGTAAGAACTTTCTGTCACTCTACAGGAGCAAACCGTACCCACTGCAGAAAAGTAACTCAGTCCAAAAGGTGATGTAGTGTTTAGCCGAAGTTTTAGCCTACATCTGTGTTATTTCAAGAGTTGGAGGCTGTTTTGCCTTATACACTAGGAGTTTTTCACGCTATTTGTTTCTTTCTAAATTCTAAGCTTCTTTAGACTTTAAGTGCTCTGGTAATTGCACTTATAGTGCAAATGCACCAATAATAAAGAGTTTGCTTTCTTGCATGTTGCATGCTCAAGAAGTTTGGGTTTGGTTTTGTTTTGTTTGGGGATTATTTTGTTTGGTTGGTTTTTTTACCCTATCTTGAAATGTACATCAGCTTGTTTAAAAGCCTGTAAGATAAATTCCAAATTTACCAGTGTCAAAATTCATCATTTTGGGAACTTCTTCAGCGAGGTTGACCCCCTCATGGAAGGCAGGTGTAAACCTCTTGTGATACACGATATCTTAGTGAGTCTCCTGCTATATTGGATGTGATACAAAGTAAGTTCATTCAGCCTGGATTCTGTACCTGTCTTGGAGACATTGAATGATTGATGGACTATTCTTCTTGAGCTGGTAAAAAAAAAAGAGCAAGCAATAGTCAAGCTTTCATAGGTACAAAATGCGTATTTGAACATGCAGAGAAGTATTTGCTCATACCCACTAAGTAATTATTCATCTTCCAGGGCACAAAATTGGACACTGATAAGCTAGTTAAAAAAAAAAAAAAGAGGAAGCCGGGAGACAAAAT